>JAODLI010033590.1:0-41465 GCA_027575585.1 Percopsis omiscomaycus | reverse complement strand
TTGCAAAAACCTAAGGGGCCTGAGAGTGCGGGCCTGAGAGTGCAGCCTCCGACCCTGCAGGTTCATACTATTGGAGAACCCGAGAAACCTCCATAAAACGCCAGAGGAAGAAATTATAGAACAACCCGGAAGCGCTTTGAAACGTCCGTGATTCCGACCTTCCCACGTTTTTTAAGAAGTTAAAACAGCATATTCATTACTTTCGTGGGGTTAAAACTTAACCGTCAGAACAATATAGTAGGCTCTATCTACAGCTCTGTCTTCTGGCAGCAACCCCAATAAAAGGTACCAAAATCGGCGCAGGTAACAACAGCTAGCTAGATTGTTAACGTTAGTTGAATTAGCTCGGATATTGCTAGACTGGGGCACAGTCACCTGCAAACATCAAATGCTCAGTCGTGCATTCATAGAAATACAAGCTTTTGAAAGATGTTTGACGTAATATTAACATACAAGTCTTCTACAAGTATGTCTTCTTCAAATTCCTGTCCAACAGCACATCATGTATTATATTTATCTTAGGTATTGCAATATGCATGTGTAGTGGATAGGCATGGTTAGTGTGCGTGTTAGTGTTTTATTCATGTCTCTGGGGGAAGCATGCAAGGTAGCTTTTCCATTGTCAGTGGTATGAACAGCAATGGCAGAATGCTAATAATTTTAGTTTATTCTGAATTTATTATCTTCTGTTTTAGGTATAACTTGCTGCCATGTTCCTCACCCTGAATCTGCTTCGGAAAGGCATTCCAGGGAAACAGTGGATTGGAAAGTACCGCCGTCCGCGGCCCATTACGTGGCAGATGAAACGCAACACAGTGAAGTGTCTGGAGCGCGAGGCGGAGAACGAGTACTGGATCAGCCGGCCGTACATGACTCGGGACCAGGAGTTTGGACACGCCGCTGAGCGCAAAGCCCAGAACTGGCTTAAGATCAAAGAGACCAAATTCAACCGATTTCCTGAACATAAGTGCATCACAGACCACCTGAGTCACCTCAATACCACCAAGAAATGGTCGAGTTAATGGGAACGAGAAACTGGCATTATTCTGGGAAGGCATAATTCGGCGGACTATTTCCTGTGCCATATTTTTGAAGTTGTTTTAGACGAGCTCTGTTAGATGGATAGATTATGTGCTTGCTCTGCAAATGACTACACATAAAGTCCTCCATTTTAGAGTGATTGTGTGTATGGTGTAGTGTCATTCTGGAGTCTCTATGAATCAGTGTGTTGCATAGCTCCACCTCCCAGACGCCAGATATTATGCACCACCCCCTAATTCTAAAAAAATACATATTTTTAGCAGCTACTACTGTAGTGTTACTGTGAGAAGGAATCCTGTTTTTCCAACTCTGAGCACCACGAATGTATGTGTTCTACACAGAGTAAAGTTGTTTTGGGTTTACCAAAAACGTGTTTCCATATTATATTTTGTGTCCTTGTTTTTGCAGATGATTACAAAACATGTCAGAACAGGTGTTTGCTCCATTTTGCTAATATAGGTTGCAGAGTGTATATGAAACAATTCTACTATTGATTTGGATTTATGTTGTGTGGTTGGGAAGTGCTTTATAAAATCTGTCTCTTAATAACTCAAGTGAACTGTTTTTGCATTTAAACTGACAAAAAATTAATTCCCATCTTCCAACTGAGAATGAATGAATAACTAATTAGGGAAAATGGTCATAATCCCTTGAGTTTCAAGATGGAATGCTGCCCTAACAACCTTACAGGGCCTCAGGAATAAATGCTTGAGCCTCAAAGTTGTAATCTAATATAGGCTTCCATCTGTATCCGATAACTACATAAAGTTGTCTTGTTTAATCCGGCGTAATGCTGTAGCGTGTCCAGCAGGTGGAGCTCAGTGTTCATAATTAATCGTGGGCTTGGTTAATGGTTTTAGCCCCTCCTGTACGGGCTCCCTGTCCGCAAGCAGTGCACAAGCCTTGTTTTTCCTCTCTGCACGAGATGATGCTGAGGGGCACCGTGCCACTCGCACTGAGACTATGCTGGGTTAACTAAGCAGACAACCATTTCGAAGAACCCACGTCCCCGTTTCAAAAGAGAGGCGATCATGAATACATACGTCTGTAGTGATATCCCCGGTGATAGTAAACGGTTTATGACAAATATGTCACTACACCTTACACCCACCGACGACTAATTGAAGAGACAGAATGGCAGGGGGTCGGAGAGGACTAGTGGCCCCTCAGAATACTTTTTTGGAGAATATTGTGAGGCGGTCGAACGGTAAGTGTTCAGGCTCATTTCTGACGTTTCAATGCAGTTTGTTATGCAGAAATATGTAAATCGTATTCGGATAAAATGTGATTTTTTTTTGTATTTGCCTAACTAATTAGAGTGCCGCCTAAAATAAAATGATGTTCGAAACTTGTCGCCATTGTCAGAAATGTAGGCTACTAATGAATAGCCTACACATCGAAGTGTTAGTCTTAAATGTGGTAGTCGTCACTTTGTAACGTTATAGGTGGATATGATGAACTTTTGCTTTTGTGCTCTAAAAAGCTTTAATTTCGAAAATCATCATTTGACGTCAGACGTTAATTTTAATTAGTAAGCTTTCACTGGGGACTTACTGTTATGTTTATGTTAAGTCAAGCCCACACAATAGTAGGCTAGCCTATGTTATTTTTTTTAAAGAAATGAAATTATCTTTGACTACCTATGGTTCGAAAAACATACAATTATTTTTACCAAGGGTTTTTTACAGAAATCTGTAAGCCGTGATTGTAAATGACATTACTCCATCCTATGTAGGTCTACATTCGAATGTAGTAGAAAGGACAGTAGGCTAGTCCTCCATTTGTAGATAATAGTGCACTAATGACTGAGACTGCATTACCATGGCAAACTTTTTAGTTTTATAATATAATCTGACAGTGTGATCAGATGACCAGTTCAAAGTAGAACATTTCCTATTATTAAATTAGCTTTTAGACTACAGTATTGGCTGCACTAAGTGTATTTAATCCAGTCTAGGCCTATAGATCTGATGTGAAACATTGTTTAATACACACACACAGACACACACAATTCTTGGAGTGCCCTGTTGTCTAAACTCTTTCATCATACAATGTGTTACCCAGACAAAACCAGTAGGCCTAATCCATAACATTTTCTCATATACATATACTGTAAATACTGTATACTGTAAATACTGTAAATACTGTATATTCTGTAAAAATGGCTACTCATTTTATCTGATTCAGTTAAACACACCCGAAAGCCAAACCAGATTAAATAATTATATATTTAATTATATTATTTATTATATTATTTCACTTAAAAGTATCGCTTGGAAGAATTTGCATTTTTAATTGAATATTTAATTGACTATTCTTTAGATACTGTAGAATAGAAACACTGTAAAAAGATGACACTGGATGGCTGGCTACTGTATTAAACAGATTTACATTTACAGTGTTGCTGTAAATATCCACAGTGTACTATAGTTTTTGTTGTAGCATGTGTTATGACACAGGGCAACAACTCGTAAGGCTTTCTGAAGTGTGTGTCTTCAGAATGTTGGCCTCTGTGGTACAGTATGTAAGAAACTGTAATGGTAAAATCCTCCACAAAATCAAACAGACGAGCATATCTGTGAACTTGAATGGTTTAGTAAGGATTAGTGTTCAGCCAATCTCAACTAAAAGCTACAAACAAAAGAGGTTAGACTGTAATCTGTCATGTAATTAAGAAACAGTAGCTGCTCCTTCATTGCTAAAACAGGGAAGGTTTTGTGGATTCCTAATGTTTGCTATTAGCTATTAAACCCAAATCTGGTATTTTTAGTTTCCTGTTGCTCTCCCATGCCTTGTCAAGGGAACAGCCACGTTTTATATCACAGTACAAAAATCCTCAAAATCCATAATAAAATCCATAAAACAAATATTTGTTGACAAAATTTTAAATTCACAGTCACTATGGCACAAGTCTACAATTACAGTCATCTACTGTATATACTTAGGGTTACGTAGTGCTCAGCATTGAACCAATGACCTTTTGGCATGGCAACTTTAACCTCAAGGTCACAGTATTGGCCGGCTGCCCATAGTAGACGATTAATCATTTAAACAGGCTTTTACCAATTCTCGGCATAAAAAGAAAAGCATTGTTTTTCTTAGACTTAATATTTGTGGTTAACATTACAGGCATCTCCTAAAGTGTCTTAGCTGTGCAGACTGGGATATCAACTGTGACAATCTTTTGGTTGGCACTCTTAACATGCTTCTTTTTGCATGGCACTCGATGATGTTCTCACCGTTATTTGTTAACATTATTTTTTTCTGTTTTTGAAAAATTTCAGTTTGGACACTGTCACATAAACAGACAGGTATTATAAAGAATAGTTTACCACACTACTTTTATTTTCTTCCTATCTGAAATCCCTTTCTTTGTAGTGTATTGCAAATGTTCTATACCAAATGCTGTTAATTTACAAAGAATAAAATCGGTGGATTTCTTTTATAACTATTGGCTATGTATTTGCATATTAAATAAATCAGAGGGCTGCTATGTTAATGACTAATTTGATTTCTACCTGCATTGTTAACATGCATCTAACCACTGTAAAATAACACGTTGGCATGGAACGTCTCCTCACGTAGGATTTTTCTGATGCTTGTAGTTGTTGTCTCATGTTGTGTGTTTGTTTGTGATGTGAACACATCACAGTATGTTCTCTTTACAACACATTGTGTGTCTGTACAGAAAATATCATTATGTCTCTTCAGGCTGTTTTGTGAGTCGAATTTCTCTTCCTACTCTTTCACCTTTTGTTTTCAAAATGGTCAACACTACAGTATGTGCAAATAACCATGAATTTATTTAAAAACAATGTCAGTATCACCTTCTATCTTATAAAAAATGTTCTTATATACATCCCATCTATTGACTATCTCTACACTGAGCAGTGTCAGCTTAAGGATAAAGTTGGAGATCAAGCCACAACAGTGAAACTAACATGTAACATATAATATCTCATTAAATAGTTTTCTCTGCATATAAGGGACACTTTCAAGTCGGTTTGTTGTAAACAAAGCACCCTTGGTGTTAAATGTATTCCAGTTTTTTTTATTTTTGAGTCTATTTTAAAATATGTCCAGCTATTTATAATTCTCCTTGAGATGAAATTATTAGATCACAGAACCTTCCCATAAGTACTTTGTATAAGTAACATACAAAAAAACGTAAATGAATGATCCATTTTTAAATAATAAAGTCAAAGAATAGTATGTGATTAAACATTATCTCACTGTATAGTAGATGATTTTACCTAGGCCAATTTTTGTGATACATTGCATTTTACAATGTTTTGAAATGTCCTATCAAATCTGCTTATCTTTCTTTACATTCCATATCAGGCTAAGTGCTAAACAAATATTTATTGAGAATTATCTTAGAATATTCTATTGGCATTGGTCTTCCTAAGGCCCAGTGAAAAGCATAACATGGCTATGCTACATCTATCCGTGTATCTGTGTACTGGATAGTACAGTGGCGAGAAATACACTGGGTAGGTACGGTGGGTGAAGCGATGCAATTGGTGTATCAGAAAGAGCGTTACCGTAGTAACAGACACTGCTCTCTGCCTCGCCACCATGGACAAAGCAACGCAAGTGATTTCTGAAACTACAGCAAAAAAAAGAAAAGAATAGAGAATGTTTGAGAAAAGTCAAAAAACAAAACAACAGTTTTGTCTTGCAAGCAGAGTGAGTGTCCACTAGTTTACCAAGATACCCTTTAACACAAAAGTCCATGCATTACCACAAATTAAAACAGACAATACAGACTGCTTATGAAGAGGACCTAATAGTGCAAGGGCCCTGATGCTATACTGCTGCATTAAATAATTCATAAATCTGTTGTATATTTCTTGAGTATGCTACAACTCTCTGCAAATAGGCAAATTATATTTGTATTCTATGTATGCAAGTTATTTGTAAGAATAGAACTTTGTAATCAGCATAAATCAATTCCAAGGTCACATTTTAGTGTTGCTGCTCTTATTCCATTTTATCTTTCAATTGCATTTCTCCAAAAGCATTTGTTTTGATGTTTTGATTAAGATCAAATGCAATTGTCCCACCCCTGTCCCCAAACGTATTTTTTATAGTGTAATTGTTAGTATATAGAATGTTGTGGTCAGTGCACTGTAACCACTCCAATTATTTGAAATTATCTTTCCCCTCCTTTAATGTCAAACAGATACCAACTTTGTCCTTGGAAATGCACAGATTGTGGACTGGCCTATTGTCTATAGCAATGATGGTTTCTGCAAGTTGTCAGGGTACCACAGAGCGGAAGTCATGCAGAAAAGCAGCACATGCAGGTAAACAAGGAAACTGTCATCTGCCATCTGTCAGTATTGGAATAGTATCTGCAACAGAAATCCTTTAATCACAAAGCATTAACTTGAAGATACCAGCATAATCTTCAAGTTATGTGTTTTGTGATGAAAGGATTTTGGTAGCGAATAATGTTATTGCATCATCATGTGTCAATGGATATAGAATAACCTTTCTTTCTAAAAAAAACCCCCAACCTTTTAAGAGATTATTTAAATGTTTACCATGGATCATTAAAAGTTTATATCCACATGAAGACAGTAATACACATTGTGATATTTCTCTGCATGCCTATGCATGCCTGCAGAGATGGCGTGGCTCAGATTTACACTTAATTTCATTTTGTGAAATTTCAACTCCAAACCAGACCTCCAGACCAAACATTCTTTACTATAGCTGAATGACATTTCATTTCTAGAATGTACATGATAAATAAGTAATTATTGCTGGTAGGTATTTATTTCCTTTAAATAAAATTCACGTGCATTTTCCATTGCACTTATCACATATACTAGATCAGCCATATCAGCTGTCTACACCAGCACAATGTAGGCTAGTCTTAAATGTACCCTTCCTTTTTCATTTCATAGCAAACTCCAAAGTTAAATATAGATCACGCGGGTACAGACTGCTGCTAACGGTGGCAGTAACAAGCAAAGTGAGATAAATGTCTGCACTAAATGGGCTCATGGTTGCTTGACCCCCTCTTCAGTTTAATTTGTTTTTGTGAGGCACTCTGCTGCATACAGCTTATTAGACATTCATATTCATGATTCATCCATTTATGTCTTCATGGTGTTATTTTTTAAACCAGTAAAAATCGAATTTTATTTGTGATTACATATTCCCTAACCAAACAGTGTGGATTTTCTCACGAAGAACTATGCTTGAATTAACTGGTATCTATTACACAACTAACAAAGTGTTTAGTGGTAAAATAGACGCTAAGGTCTAGGCATAGATTCTTATCCTCTATGGGAATTGTTTATTTTAGTTTTTTTTTGTGCTGAAGAATGTACAATGCACAGATGCAAGAACAAGAACAGTTACTATGGTGATTTTAAATGTGTATGTAAAAGTAAACAATTTCAGTATTTAGAATGTCATTACTGTACTTTGGAAATACCTGGCAGAGGAATGCACCTAACACATTTAAATATTCACACATTTAGGTTTTGTTCTTGTTCTTGTTCATTCTTGTTGGCTGAATATCAATGCTTTTTTATTAGACCAATGTCTGTTAAAAAAGATACACTTTTCCTCTGCCCTTTTGTTTACTAGTTTCATGTACGGCGAGCTAACAGACAAGGACACAAGTGAGAAAGTACGACTCACGTTCGAGAACTATGAGATGAATTCCTTTGAAATACTTATGTACAAGAAGAACAGTAAGTGTGAAGAAACCTGTGATGTTTGCTTGGTCTCATCATGCTAATGTATTCAGCACCGCTGTAATGAACAGGCCAGTTCAAAGTCACTCCAGAATATTCCTTCCTCTATCTAACTACTAATTAGTTGAGAGCCTGAAATATCTTCCCTCCAAAAAATATAAATGCAGAATTTCTTTCCACCTGCTCGAAATCCAATACAATTAAATATACATAAACATAAATAGGAAGGTAATTATATTTGTTTGTGTGTTTTAGGAACGCCCGTGTGGTTCTTTGTGAAAATTGCTCCAATTCGCAATGAACAGGAGAAAGTTGTCCTATTTCTTTGCACTTTCAGTGACATCACAGCCTTTAAACAGCCCATTGAGGATGACTCTTCTAAAGGTTGGTTTCAGCCAATGCTTCATGTAACATTACTTTGTCTGTCAGAATAGCTGATAACCGAAATCAAAACCATAAGCTCGACAGGCAAATTGTGTATTTTACACTGCTCAGTTGGCTTATAGTATTTTTAATTTCATTGAAATATTTATGTACACTAATATATTCAAGTTCATGAATAACTTTGCTTGGCTTTCTAGAAATGTGTCTGTTTTTAGAATATGTTTTCCTTCTTTTTCTCCTACATTCACTTTTTAAAGATGGTTTATGATGTTTTTATATTCAACCAACAGATTTTGTGACTAAAATAGATTTGCACTTCCTCAAGGAAAAACACACAAGGCCATAAAACTTTAAAACAGTTCAGCGTCTGAAAGGCTTATAGCAGAAGTGCATCCTAGAAGAGAAAAAAAGAAGCACAAAACAGAGGAGAGCAGAGAGTTGCTAATACACATCTACCCACCCCCCTGTCAGTGTCCCTCCCCCACTCACACAGTAGGGTTACAAGGAGGCAGACCAGGAGGACATTTCTCCTGGGCTCAAATTTCCATCCATTCTGAGAATTGGCAGGTGCCAGTACAGATATGCTCCAAGTGTTTTTTGTGCCTTATGATATCAAGGATATAAGGATATACTGTATGTTGAAAGAATGCCATGAATTGATGTGTTTTATTTAATAGAAGACATACTAACACGTTTATACTTTTATACTTACAGTAATCTGGGGTCAAGCCCCAAAGTTAGCAAGCGTCTGCCCTGCTGAAGTGTCTTTGAGCATGCCACTGAATTCCTATCTTTGGTAGATTATTAATTTTTTTGTGTCTGCTCTGCCAGTGTTGACTAACTGAAATTAAATAAATAGTTACATTCCCTCTTTCAGTTATCAGGTATCAGGTCTAAAATGCTAGCACTCGTTTGTGTCTGTTCCCAGGATGGGGGAAGTTTGCTCGGCTGACTCGTGCACTGACGAGCAGCAGAGGCGTGCTGCAACAGCTACAGCCGACTGTCCACAAGGGAGAAAATGTCCACAAGCACTCGCGCTTAGCTGAGGTACTTTGTGGAGGAATATTTACATTTTCACTGAATATTTTATTCTACGTCTCCTAATGTCTCGCCAATATCAACTCAGATGTGTCCTCTACATAAAGAAATATGCTCATAGCTCATCCAGCTGGAAACGGGGTGTTTGTGATTGATTCTCTCTGTCTTGTATGTGTGGAGAAATTAGTTGTCGCTCTGTATTTTTGTCATTGTGCAATATGCACTTTGTATGTAGGGGTTGATTCGATTTTGGACTGAGATGATCGAAAAATGAGGTCAAAATAGTGTACCTTTAAAGGTACACCCCTCAATTTTGTTCCTCCCCAGCTCACAGTTTTTTCTACTCAACAGTGCACGAAAGTACATGTGGCTGTATAGAGAGGGGGGTAGTGAATGGTGTGAGCCTATGAGAGCTGTAGGAGGGAGATGTAGAGAGGAATTGGAGCCAGTTAGCACTCAGGTGAGGAAGGGGCACTTGCTGGGTTTAGAAGGAAAAAACGCTTTTGTAATACTTCTTTCAACCACAAGGGTAATTCCGGACACAAATCGAGGAACGTCCCTATAAGTTGCTGTTCCCTTTCTCATGGAACTTGCTCTTTGGCAGGTACTGCAGCTGGGCTCCGATATATTACCTCAGTACAAACAAGAGACCCCCAAGACCCCCCCGCACATCATCCTCCACTACTGTCTCTTCAAGACCACCTGGGACTGGGTCATCCTCATCCTGACCTTCTACACGGCCATCATGGTGCCCTACAACGTGTCCTTCAAGACCAAGCAGAACAACGTGACGTGGCTGGTGGTGGACAGCATTGTGGACGTCATCTTTCTGGTGGACATTGTGCTAAACTTCCACACAACATTTGTGGGCCCCGCAGGGGAGGTCATCTCAGACCCCAAGCTGATCCGAATGAACTACCTGAAGACCTGGTTCGTCATCGACCTGCTGTCCTGTCTGCCCTACGATGTCATCAATGCCTTCGAGAACGTAGACGAGGTTAGTGTTTTGGGTTTTGCTTTCCCACAGAAATACAATAGTGGACTTTAAAGAGATTGTTGCCCTCGACTGTGTAGGTTCCTTAGCTCGAAGTCCACGCGCTGATGGTCATGATGAAATATTGTGTTCAGTCACGGTATCTATCATTTGATTTTGTTTTGTTTCAATCTCCATTGGGTTCTTTTGTATCATGTCCAAAATGCATGTTGTGTGGTATTCTTTAAAAATGATTACCCCCCTACAGTACCTTTTTTTCTAGTCAACCATTTTGTGCTAATATTGCTGACAGTTGCCATGTTACAGAGCATTCACCCTTCATTAAGCAAAGACAATTAACAACACAAGCAGGAATACTCTCATGTTACTATGTTTTCCCTGCAGATACACATCATCGTTTTTTAAAGATAGATAAGTATTACACAAAGATGCCGTGTTGTTCCTATTCAATTATAGTATACCATTATCTAAAGCATACAATAATAAGAATTTAAGGGACTTTTCTCTGTATTATATTAATACTAGTCAATATAAGTCAAGAAACTGTTTGGGAATATTTTCAGTGCATTGGCCTTCTGTATTGCTATATTATTTAAATCTGACACGATTTGTAGCTCATTATTATACTGTCACGATTGGCTTGCACAGGCCCGTGCACGCCCCGTGCCTCCAGTCCTGGCTGCGCACCTGAGGGGGATTAGCCCCACACAGGTGCGCCTCCTTTTGTTGATTATGGACATTATTTAAGTTTTCCAACAGCACTAGGTGCACGTACGTTGTGTCACACTTTTGATTATTAAAATACGCTTCATGCGCTCACCACCTCCACGTCTGCCTGCGTTGTTCCTCTGGTTTGCTGGTTTGCCGCCATTGACGCGGCGGAGGAGGACAAGGTGAGCCTACTCATCCAGCGGCTCACTGGCTACGTACGTCAGTGGGCTACAGCCATCCTCGGGATCCCACTGGGTCCCTCACGCTCCTACAGGAGGTGGGTGGAGCGGCTTTGGGCCGTGTATGGGAACAGTACACCACTCCCGGCGAACCCCCCGACATGTGGCGTTCTAGTCCCGCTTACCAGCCCTCCTGAGGGCCCACAGTTCAGTGCAGCCCTGGTTTCGCTCGCCTGCACTCATGGCGGCTTGCCTTCCAGTGTCCAAGGGGTTTCTCTGGTCATCCCTCCGCTTGGCCTGCGGTCCTCAGCCGAGGAGTCACGGCTGTCCGGCCTGCTCGACTTCTTGCCGCCTCCGCCCACAGGGGTCTTCCACAGCACGAGTTCGACGCACCGCTGCTACCTGTCCAGGAGTACTGGTCGGTCTGCGTCCTCGACACCTGGCCCAACTCTGCCTAGGAGCTGCTTTCAGCCAAGCGCGCCTAACGCTCCGCCTGTCCTTGACCAACAGACAGTTGGACAGACCTTTCACGGTCCTGCACCCTGGACATCCTCCCAATCTGCATGCCAGAGAGGTGCAGCCAGCATCGCCAGGGGCCGTGGGGGTTCCACCATCTCCGCCGCACCCTGGTCAGGGCACACGGGGGGGCTCGCCGCCTGTGCTAGGGCCTGGCTGGGACTCCAGTGGTCCCGCGTCGTTGCAGGATCTGCTGCACAGCCGCCTGCGAGTCGTCACATCTGGAGCCTGAGCCTGGTCCGGTCGTTGGCGGATCCACGCCTCCGCAGCCCACGCTGCTGCTGCCGCCCGTCTCCGGTGCGGTCACCAGAGGGTCCCAGCCGCCGCTGCCACCCATCCCCGGTCCGGCCTCCAGAGGGTCCCAGTCGCCGCTGCCACCTGTCCTCGGCCCCGCCACCAGAGGGTCCCAGCCGTCGCCTTCGCCACCACTCATCCCTGGTTCGGCCGCCGCTGCCCCTCATCTCTGGTCCGGCCTCCTGAAGATCCCAGCCGTTGAGGTTGCCTGTCCCTGGTCAGACCTCCTGAGGGTCCTAGCCGTCTGCCAGAAGGCCCCTTCAACACAAAAGGCGGCGCCAGGAGGTGCGCCTTGGGGGGGGGGGTTACTGTCCCATGCCTCCCCTCCTGGCTGTTGATTGTCCCGCATCCTTTTGTTAATTATGGACATTATTAAAATTTTCACTAGGTGCTCGCTTGTTTTCTGTTGACCTGTACGTTGTGTTGCACTTTTGATTATTAAAATACGCTTCATGCGTTCACCGCTTCCACGTCTGCCTGCGTTGTTTCTCTGGCTAACGCTTACACTCGCCACTCCAAGACACTCCGTTACATATACTCCCTTTTGGTAGCATGCAGAAATCCTGAATGTCTATTGGGGATCTTGGCAGACCTGTCTGTCATTCAGGAGCTGTTGGTGCTATATCCACTGCGGGGACGATAAACTGGTTGTGATCCAATTTTGGCTCAGATTTACAGCTGAATTGCTTATTCAATATTTTATTTGAACTCTAAACGAGGACTCTAAATATCTTCAGAGGGAACTGTTATTATGCATGACGCAGTTTTATAACAGGCTTACCGTACTATGCTATCTCTCTTTCTACCACATTCACCTCTACCAATTATCCTACCACATTAAGTAGAATACACACACAGATTGAATGTAACCTCTTTGAATGTAACCCCCTGTGCTTGTCACTTTTCACTTCACATATTCATCACTATGCAGTAGGCATGTTTCTGTGCATGCACGTGTGCTTGTATATGTATGTGTGTGTGTGTGTGTGTGTGTGTGTGTGTGTGTGTCTTTGCTTAATTCACGTATCAGGAGTGAGTGTTTTCAAACCAGAGAATGGGTGTAAAATGTTAACAGCTCAGTATCTCATTTAGAGGTAGCAATGTGCTAGTTAGCTCACACACGCACACGCACACACACACACACACACACACACAGGACCATGAAATGCCGTGGTAATGCCTAAATGACTTGTTTGTGGGCAGGGAACACAGAGTCGTATTTGCAGATACAGCATTTTGGCAGAGTCTCGTCTTTCATGGTTTCAGCGCCCTAAATGCTGACAAAGTTGAAGAGGCCAGAATCAATCTAGTAGAACAGTGGTCTTCAAAGTGTTTTACCCAAGACCAACTAAACAAAGTGGTTCATAGCTTGTGTGCCTACACATGCACTTTTAGGCTATACATTAAAGGAATACTTTGCCCAAAAAGATTATGTCGACCGGACACAGCCTGGAATGCTGAAAGAAACATGGAGAATGTAGCTTTATCCACATCTGATAAGACTGAGTTAATTGGTGATCGGCTACAAACCTCTGCAAAACAGCGTTCTTTAAGAATTCCAGGCTGTCGGTTGAGAACTTGATTCACTAATTATTTTTGGGTGACATATTCTTTTAACGGTAATAACAATAATTATAATAATGCATTTATTTAGAAAGATAGTGCTATTAGTGGTAAGGGAGGCTTCATGCTTTGCCTGTAATAACCAAGTCTAACTTGGTTCTTTTTCTGAAATATTTATTTATTGGCTTATTTATTGAGTATTGATTTTCTCATCTTTGAATTCATCGCTGGCAATTGATCAGGTGTGTTTTTGTTTTTTTCTTCCTCATCCCTTCTTTCTGTTTGCATGGCCCCTCCCTGTCCTGCCTGTTTTCATGCATGGGACGTGATTGGAAGAATTGGAACCACCGAGCTGTCACTCAAGTAGGCTTCACTTTGATTAGAATATAATTACGACAAATTTAATGAGTCCAGTAGATTGTGTACTAACCAGACACTTTTTGATTGTTCTATTACAAATATGCACATCTTTTTTTCTTTTACTAAATATTCCTACCATACCTCTATTATATTTGACAATTCTGAAACTATGATAACTATTATATTAGAACTTACAATTATTGATTAATGCTGTCCCTATTCTAAGAGAATGTTATCTGCTTGCAATAACTGGTGGTTAACCAGTTCAACTGTTGACAAATGTACTAATTGTAAGTCGCTTTGGATAAAAGTGTCTGCCAAATGCTGTAAATGTAAAATGTAAACAATTAGGTCATTTAGCAGATGCTTTTATCCAAAGCGACTTACAATTACATGGTGCTATTACATGGAGCAGATAGGTGTTAGGCATCTTGCTCAAGGATGCTTACAGGTAGGCCAAGGGTCCTATACTGTACATTCTAGAAAGTGAGCAAGAATTAAATAAAATTTATAAACACAAGTGTATTTAACTAAATGCAATATAATCGCAAGCTGTGTTTAACACAAAATTATGGTTACCAACCGAATACGTGTTTCAAGGTTAGTGGATATTATTTTTGTAAATGTGCCACACAAGACACACTTTTCTCTTCTGTTTTATGTACTTTTCATTCTAAGTTATCATAATAGGCCATCTCGGTTATCAAAAATCTAAATTAATTAGCTTTTATTGCAATATTATGATAATTCATAATACTTGTAAAACCCATTAAGAGCCTATTTAGAGCAAGACAGCTTAAGGTTATGCCGTTTAACTTCAGACTCATTAATGGAAAATTGCACATCCTGCCAAAGACCTGCTGAGATATTTAGTGTGAAATCGAGTTAAATGGAATTTCTATATTAGATATCCATCATTTGAAATATAACCCATCATTGACATTAGCAAAATTACTTGAAGCTCAAAACAAAATTTAGAGGCACAATACAAATTAAGGGTAGCCTGTAACCTAAATCCTTACCTTGAATATTGGGTGATGAACTTCAGGGAATGCTCCCCCACCCCCCAAATAGATTTATAAGGTTTTGGTTAAATGCAAACGCAAATCCATAGCTGCATTTTTAGTTGAGTTAAGACCATAGGTCTTTAAATTGATTTCAGATAATCTACAGGGTCTGGCTTGGAGTGAGATTGGATCAAATGACAGCAAGTGTGCTGCAGTTGTACTCTAATTGCACAGCACAGCACATTAGAACAATCAATACACACACACACACACACACACACACACACAATACCGCTACTACAAAAAAGAAATGCCATGCCCAAATAGCAGAGCACACTGGCGTTTTTGCCATTGTCTTGCAAGAGCTCATCGCTGAGTGGGTGTTGCAATATACAAGGCAGCTGAGTAGACACGGTCTATGTAACCACTGTATGTTATAACATTTCATTGTATAGGAGTGTGTGAAATCACTGTGTGTGAGAGATGTTCAGTATTGTTTTGCTCCTTGTCATGTTGTTCTGTCAAATTTAGTTCTATTGTTGATAACAGATTATTAAGATGGTCTTTTTACCCATTCCTAGAAATCAATACACGAGCTGGCTCCACAAATTAGTTCTTCACCAATTTATTAAATACTCTACTCTTAGCTCAACTGTCTTAAAACATATCTGTAAATAACCTTTATAACCATATACAGTACAGGTTAGGATATCCGTATTAGTGGTTGTGATAGGCCAATCATTGCTATCCTAAGAACATATATGGGTGTGAATACGGTTTCTTGTCTGTGCGCTGATGAAATACATCACTTTTTTTCTGACACGTGCGTCTCTCTTCTCACTCTTGTTCTGCGGTTTCAGGGCATAAGCAGCCTGTTTAGTTCCCTCAAAGTGGTGCGCTTGCTCCGGCTAGGCCGCGTGGCCCGGAAACTGGACCATTATATCGAGTATGGAGCGGCTGTCCTGGTGCTGCTCGTGTGTGTGTTTGGACTGGCAGCTCACTGGCTGGCCTGCATTTGGTATGGTCATGCTAATCTTTACATTATGCTTTAATGTTTTCATAATCCTCCATGATGCGGTTAATTGATACATTTTAAGTATGTTTTAGTTACGTCTCTTGCAACTAGCCAATCCATTTTTACGTGTTTATTACACAACTCAGGCAAGGTTATAATTTTATGATTGACATGATTTACGTGCCTGCCACACTTTAGGTACAGCATTGGCGATTACGAGGTTATTGATGAAGACACCAACATCATACGAGTGGACAGCTGGCTCTACTTACTGGCTGAGACAGTGGGGACTCCATACCGCTTCAACGCCAGTGGCTCAGGGAAATGGGAGGGCGGCCCGAACAAAGACTCAGTCTACATCACCTCCCTATACTTCACCATGACCAGCCTGACCAGCATTGGCTTTGGAAACATCGCCCCGACCACAGACGGAGAGAAGATATTTGCGGTAGCCATGATGATGATTGGATGTGAGTTGGCATTGTCTCGTCATTACTCTAAAGAAGGGAAAGCATCATGCCGAAGAAATGCTCTTTGGAGCCATAGAGGAAATAAACCAAGGCAACAACGTAGTTAAAATAAAGCTAAAACAAAAAAAAACAAAGTAACTAAGTAACTAAAAGTAAGTAAAGTAACTAAGTAAGTAACTAAATAAAACTAAGTAACTAAACTAACTAACTAACTAACATAACTTTTCCAAGTGGTGTCAAGTAATCATAAATAGTCTGGAGTAAACCACAACTGAGATTTTAGTGTGCCATCGCAGCATCAATTATGGCTTGCCTGTATTTGTGAGGTGCAGTAGCCTACAATTCATGCCATGCGAGAAAACGTTAACAGTTATAGAATTAAATATAAACCCAAAAAAATAAAAATAGAAGTCTGAAAGTATGTAGTAATTCATACAGTACCATGGCACCGTCCCTTTAGACTTAAACAGGTAAATGAAGCAATCATATTCAGTTTTAATGAGTGTTTTTCTCTGCACACACACCCCCCCACCACCATTTTGAGATTAAACATTTATAAGGTATCTCTCCTGCCTGGGCTCAGAATACGGCACGCGGTGTGCTGCCATTATGTGTGCCCGTGTGCCGTTGGCAGCACCTCCGAGCAATAACCGACACCGCGGAATCAATTTAGCCGAGCGCACCCTTGCATTTCCCCTCCCACTGTTCACCCACTATGTAGCACTCTGCCACAGCCCCGCATTGCGAGAGGCTCCGTTACCCTGCTGCTTTGCCATTCAGCTTGTCAATACGCTTTCTGGGGCCACTGACAAACGCAGGCAGACACTCCTCAGTCCCAGTCAGACTTTTGTACAAGGAGATCCCAGGATAAAGTCCTAAATGTGTAAAAATAGAAAATAATCAGGAGAATTCGGTGAAAAGATGCGATCCACTTCAGTCCGTGTCTGTTCTCTTTAAAATATTTAGATGCCCTGGTGTGGTTCTATTTTTACCATCAGCACTGGATCGGCGTTGGCAGCCAAAGATCACAGCGTGACAAGGGATTGTGGGGAGCAGGGGTAGGGAGGGGGCTGCACATATGCCCTGTTGCCATAGCAACCGCTAGCCCGGGGGGCAGGGGGGGGGCTTAAGTTTGTGACAATTTGTCTTTTAACTACCTTCAAACAGAGCAGCTGTGGGATGTCATGCGTTGTCGGCTGTCACTGCACAAACCACACAAATGTCTTTGTTTGTAGTGGTCTCTGAGTACAGTATCAGACTATAGTGCTCGGTCATCAGTCTCTACTTAGGCCTGAGGTCATTGGCCTTGGACGAAAAACACCTGTCAAGCCATGTTAATGTTGCTATCCTACTATTCATGAACCCAAACATATCTGTCGCTCCGTGATATACAAGTCTGTTTTGTACTGAAAACCCGTGATGACGTTGCTAGACCACCAAGCAATAATGATGAAAGGATTAAAGTTGTGTCCTTGAGGATTTTTTTAGCACTTTTTAATTAGTATTATTCCCTGTGCAGTTTTTTTCCCCATCACTTTGATTACTCACTCGTCACTTACTGTAAAATAAACAAGCATCATGCAAACACGCGCGCTCGCTTGCATCCCTGCGCACACATGTGCGTGCGCGTGCTCGCACGCATGTTACTGTCATCATCCGAAGATAATTGAAATGTGGGGTTGGCTTGTTTCCTCTCAGTCTCTTCTAAAAGTAACTAATTAGGACCTTACTGCCAAGAGAACACTACACACACACATGCAGAGCAGACATCTGATGGCTTTGATCCCTATACACACCCCAGCTATTGCAGACCCTGCAGTCCAACCGCCTTAGAACACACCATGCTATACTTGGACATTTTATTAACTCCTGTATCACCGGGAAAATGTTTAGGTAAAGACACCTTCTAATACAGCGGGGAATCACGTTCATACCTTCATATACACGTAAACTCCTTTCTGAGAGGGAAATGAGTATTTCCTTGCATGCCTCAGTTGTAGATTTCGAGAGATGGAAAAACAGAAAAGCAGGTAATTTTAGACTCTCATATTTCGAGGAGAGGCATTTTGTTTTGAGAAATGTCTTTGCTTGATAAAGAACCACTTTAGCACTTTAGATACTGTAGCATTTTACAGTGCTTTTACATAGTATTAATCTTTTACAGGGTATGAAGTGGGATTACTAACAGTTTCTGATGCTGAGTTTAACAGTTCCCTGTGCCCCCTGCCAGTTTTCACATTATAATCCCATGAAAGATAGACCTAGGAATTTCTGGCAAACACTACTGAAGCACATTTTTACAGCTGCATTTAGTAAGATGCTGTTTATCTAATTTCTGTTTAGGGTGTTTCAGAAAGATCCAAGATCTAAAGCTTCAGAGTTTACTGATCTTTACTTTAATTGGGTGCAATGACTAAACTCTAAAATTCTGTTTCAAACAGCACAGAATTCCTATTGGGTGGCATGAAGTCTTGTTCTGAAACTGTCTTTTGGCTGGCTGATGATGGTAAAGCCTCTGCTAGGCTTCCCAAAATGTAAACAACTTTTTTTTTTTTTTCACTTTCCTCTTCATCTATCAGCTCTACTTTACGCCACCATCTTTGGTAATGTGACAACCATCTTCCAGCAGATGTATGCCAACACTAACCGTTACCATGAGATGCTGAACAGCGTCCGGGATTTCCTCAAGCTCTACCAGGTGCCCAAGGGCTTGAGTGAAAGGGTTATGGACTACATTGCATCCACCTGGTCCATGTCACGGGGTATAGATACTGAAAAGGTATCTCGAACTGTAAGCCACTCATTCAATCACTTGCATGCTTCGCTGTCTGTTTTGGCTGTTTTACATGATTGCAGGTAGTTGCCTCAGCATGTCACAAATGCCATCCCTCTAACACTCTTCTTCATTTGTTTCCAGCATCTAGATAACGCCAAGTGTCTGAAATGATGGGTTATTCTCAGACCAATTTTACAGACCATTTTAAAAAGCTGACATTGGCTATTGGTGATAATCTATCCCCACACCCATTTAAACCTACCTATTCAAAGGCCAATTATGAATTGAATGTAAATTGTTTAACATTAAAAGTTATTCTGCCTAATTCTGTCTCCACAGTTTAAAATGTGCCCATCATGTATCATTCATAGGCTATTAGAGGTGCTATAAAAAGCTCTTAAGCCCTTTTCCACCTGACATTATCTTATATAAAAGAGATTCACCACAGTGTTTCCAAACAGATTAGCAGCCTGATGATGTTTTGTACCTAAACAATATAGACCTACTGCCATGGTTTTCCAAAATTATTTGGTAGGACAGACTTTGAGCTGATGCCACACACTAAAAAAGATTCATACATAACCAGTCTCTTCAATATATATTAGACACTTTTCCACTGCAGGAACTCTGGCCACTTCCCAGGTGGCGTGAACGTTTACAGGAACGACCCCCTAATCGGACCGTTGGGCCTTTCTGTTTCCATTGTTGTGCACGACAAAATAATTATATAATTCTCCAGAGGCAGCACGCCAGCACTAATATTAGAATGTTAAACTAGAGATTTTCCATATAACTTTAGGATTACCTCAAGTCGACATTTGAATGTTGCTCTAAAGTTGATAAAAATGAAATGGCTTCATGGCAGCTGTAATTACTTGATAAATGAATATTGGCGCTTGTTGTTGTCTTCCACTCACGTCATGTTTAACCAATAAGCGCCGGGCCCCATCTAGCAGTTTTTCAGGGCTGCTCAGAAGTACCCACCCCGTACTTCTTTCGGCCCTGAAAACGACCCCGAAAAAGACCCCGAAAAAGTTCATACAGGGTTGGCTCCTGCAGTGGAAAACTGCAGTTTGGTGCCACCCCCTTTAAAACGGCCCATAGGTTCCTGGAGTGGAAAAGAACCTGTTTATGTTAAAAACAAACTAATGGACTGATGAGAACAACTTTCAGGTGATTGCCTTCAGCCTTGATTCATCTGATCTGTCATGTAAAATTGTTTGTTAAATGTTTATACAGTTATATTCTAGAAGTCTGAGTAGACCTGTTACTGTAGATTTGATCTCAGGGTATAACACTAAAGCCTATGACAGATCAAAAAGTCTGAAACAGGTTTAAAGTTCCACCTGAACAGCACTATGGGGATAAAATGTTCTGTTTCCACAAATAGCCATGGCAAAGGGCCTCGTTTTATGCAACCAGTTAAACAAAGTAAATACTTTATTCTTTATTATTTGGCAAAGGTCGTTTCATTTCTTATATCTTTCCATATAACACATCTTTCCTAGGTGTTGCAGATATGCCCCAAAGATATGAGGGCAGACATTTGTGTTCATCTAAACCGGAAGGTGTTCAAAGAGCATCCAGCCTTTCGACTGGCCAGTGATGGGTGCCTCAGAGCTTTGGCCATGGAGTTCCAGACCATCCACTGTGCCCCTGGGGACCTGATCTACCACGCAGGAGAAAGTGTGGACAGCCTTTGTTTCGTGGTGTCTGGATCACTGGAGGTTATCCAAGATGATGAAGTGGTAGCTATTTTAGGTGAGTCAAAGCTTTTCATTCGATAAGGCATTAAAGGAATATTGTGTATTTATTGGCCAGGAGTGCAGTGGAGAAAATGTGTGGCCCTTGTAACACAGAGTGAATCACATTTGAACCACTTGCCCCTTTCCTGCCCTCGATTTGCGCATTCGTGCACGGCCATGCCACGCCAAGAGTCCCAAAATGTAAGCGAGTGAACATATCCATCTACTCTATATTACTATTGGCTTTTATAAGGCAGTCAAGGGGCAGTGTTTTATACTGATTCCTGAACACTGGCCACTGTGTGCGGAGTGCTCATTGGCCAATCATGTGGCCCCCATTCACATGTAAACACAGTGGTGGTGGGACCATTACCTAAAAGTAGTTCTTCTCGACTGAGGGGTTTCATAGTGATTATGCATATAATACATGTTCATGTATTATACACTAATGTTATGTGCAGTCTTTATTTAACCCATATGGACACTACCTGGCCAAAACTGTATATTTTAAAATAGTTTTACATTATTATCCCATGAAATACCTTTTTACACAATGTCCTCGGAAACACAACACTATGAATTGTCTTAATTATGAAGATTTCTCTACAGGAACCAATATTCAAGGAACTTATAGAAATATTTGGCCCTATAGGCCCTAAATAAGATCCTTAAACAAGCAACCTTGGCTTAACATCAATAAACTACTATTGGTTCGTATGGGGCCATTATTGTATCAAAACCATGTAATTGTAAGTCGCTTTGGATATTAGCGTCTGCTAAATGACCTTATTGTAATTAACTTAATCTGTGTATGTGTAAAATAATCTATAAATGCATACTGAGATTTCCTCTGCACAGAAGCGTTCCTTCTTACTACTTGTCAAATGCACCATTATAATAGCCAGGTGCAAGCGCAATATCACCATAGAACGGAAACAAAAATGTAAAGTGCAAGTGTTCCCAAGATGGATCTGCCAATCAATGCATCAGGCTGAAGATGCCTTTTAGGGGAATAAATCAAAAGTGACTTTCCGAGCCATCTCTCTGGCCAAGGCCAAATATTTTCTCACAGATATTATTTTTGCACTGGAACTCAACTAATAGTCAGCAATAGTTTATTTCCAAAAGCCTGAACTTCTTGACTGACAAGAAAACTATCTTAAAATAGTCTTTCATATGAATTCCACTGTTTAATACAGTTGAAAGGGCCCAAACCTTTTTCAAATTAAATAGTTTTAAATTATCTCAATGACAGCACTACAGATTGCTATTGAGAGGACTTCTGTTTAACTAAAGGATGGCATTTAAACAGTAAAGTTTCCGTTTTTATTCAGATGCTTTTCATTTTCATTATAAATACTTATTCTATTTAAAATTATTCAGTACAGTGTGAACCACGTTCTGCCCCAAATACGATTTATTAGCACATTCTTTCGACGGGAACTGCTAACATTCAGCAGTATTGACTTTGGGATAACAGAAAAATTGAAACTTTCTGTGCAGGTAAAGGAGATGTATTTGGGGATGTGTTCTGGAAGGAAGTGACTCTTGCCCAAGCTTGTGCCAATGTGCGGGCGTTGACCTACTGTGACCTGCACGTCATTAAACGCGACGCTCTGCAAAAGGTGCTGGAATTCTACACAGCATTCTCCAACCATTTCTCCAGGAATCTGCTGCTGACGTACAACCTAAGAAAGAGGGTAAGTGTGGCAGAAAGGCAACTCTTGAAGGCAGAGGGTTTAGGAATAGTCCATTTTCAACATGACAACCTGAACTAGAACTAGTTTGCTTTTTACCTGCATAATTAGAGAAGAGAAAATATGGAGTCTATGTGTCACCATGGATTTTACAAGTTAAAAAGATTTCAGATGAGTGTGGTTTCTCTTATTTGTCTCATGCTGAGGCTCTTGCTCATAATTGTGATAACATTGAATGGTTGAAACTTGCAGCTGGCAGACCAAAAAAGATCAGTTGCTGCCAAAATGGCATCATGAGCTCTAAAATATGTCAGAAACAAACCAAACTATACTGTAGTACTGTGGTACCAAAAGATTGTAGTGTGGAATTAAATTGTGAGAGTAGCATTATGAGTATGTACCTAAAGATGTACTTTAAAGATGCTTATCTTACTCCTTGGCTTACGTAAACAAGATTTGTGTTCACTGCCCTTAAACAATGTCAATCATGTCCCGTAACATCCTGGGTAATGAACTAAGTGGAAGCTTTAAGAGTGATATTGGTATGGTAAACCCTCGACTTTGTAGCTTCCTTATCTCAATATACAGTAAATCCTCCCGACGAAGTTCGGTAAAAAATAATCTGTTCTTCCTGGGCCAGAACCGGATCGTCATTTTCATCCGCCATTGACTGACGTTTAAAAAAAAAAAACACACTTCTAACATGTCTAAAAAGCACATCACCATCTCTACTAGTAGTGTGAGCATTCAAGTTTCAAAAATAAAATTGTTGTAGTGTGTTATTGAATATATATTTAAGTTTTAGATTAAAACTACAAACAACAAACAAACTGGAGCAGTCCTAGACAAGCAAAGGTATTTGTGGGTTTTGGGACGTGGCACTGTCTGGTTCTGTCTGATACAACAGGATCAGCATATGATTCTGCTATCAACACCATGACAATCTCAATCCATTCTGATTATCCATGATCCCACAATTGCACTGCACACACACTCACATTTCCTAACACAAGTATGTATATTCACAAATTGTGACCGTGCGTGAAACCCACCCCTCTGACATCCTCTGTTCAACAGTGAAAGCCACTGTATGATTGGAACTACCAGTCATTCCCTCGTTCATAAAACCGTTACCCTGCCCAGGAGAGTGCATGTGACTGAATTGCCTGCATAAGAGAAGGCAATCTCATCTATTGCATTGAGCTGACCATTCACAAGGGTCCTATACTGTACATTCTAGATTTATACGACTAGGAAATTGGGGAATTGATTAAATGGATAGCACACTGTAGACTGAAATCCTGGTAGCTTTACATAAAAGGTTCATCTGCAAAAATGTTGTATTTCAACTTTCATCATAAGATGGTATAAATTTAAAACTAGAATAGGTTACTTTTTCAGTTTATTTTATTAGCACAAATAATCTAATAATCTGATAATAATAATAATAATTTAACATTAGTGAACTCGTGATAATAGATTTGAATATTTACAAATTGGAATAAAACACACACTATGTGTGTACTGGTGCAATAGAGAATAAATATTTCAAACTGTCTGTAAATGTCTGTGAACTGGTGCCTCAACAATGCAAATTCCACATAAACACTAAGGTACAGGTTGAAATGTTCAACTATTGTGCATTTCTGGATCCACCCAAGTATTGTGCCTGCCCAATAATTTTCTCCCTCATTTATGATTTAGTTGATTCCCGCCTGGAGATCATTCTTGAAACACCTGACAGCGTAATCAAGAAGCAATAATTATGGTTGCACAGGCACCCAGCTTCTATAAATGGAAAGCACTCCAGAAATGTCTATGCACAACATCGTGCTTCATTTCTTAGCACTGTAAACACCAATTGACAAAGTTTACGCAGACACGATTATTTAATTGTAATAGCACTTACTCAGAACCTGAGAATAATTAAATTAAGCTGTTTCATTACACAATAAAAAGAATGTGCTGTCACTGTTGCCATTCTCATTTCATTTTGCATCATATAGTTATTAATCAAATAGCAATTATGTTCCTCTCATGTAACTTGCATATGTGAAAACCACCAGGACTCTAACTTATAATATAGGTCATTGGAACTCCACATATAATATAGCAATATATAATTTTTTAGATCGGGGTAACTACTAGCAGATACTTTTATTAGCTTCGTAGATGCATGGTTCAAACAAACAGATTATTTTGTGTGTGGACTAAGTGAGTGGACTTACACACTCACCTTTTATTGAGGTAAGGAAGCTAAAGTTGATGATTTACTGTAAGAAAAGTTCAGCATCACTTTAAAATATTTGGATGAAAATATGCTCAGTGCCGATAAAAATGTTATAATGATTATTCCTATACGAATCTCAAGCACTAAAGCAATAATCCTAGCTGAGTCATAGGCCCCTTTAATAGTGTTCATGTGCATCTTCGCTATTTGAATCCAAAGGCAAGATACAAACTTTCTCTCTTTGTCATTAGAATAGCCTCATTAGGTGACATACAAAGCCCACTGTCACGTTTGGCGTGCACACACCCGTGAACGTCCAGGCTGCGCACCTGCAGGGGATTAGCCCCACGCAGGTGCGCCTCCTTAGTTGATTATGGACAGTTGGTCATTGTTTGCTGTTCTGTTAAGCTTACCTGTATGTTGTGTTGCACCTGTGTGAATCAAACTACGCTTTATTGCGTACACCGTTGCTTCGTCTGCCCTCGTGTTTACCTCTGGCTCGCGCCTACACTTGCCACTCTACAACGCCTGTTACACCCACACAATTTAAAAGACACCATAGACAAGCATCTACACACATAAACACTGTCAATGACCCAGACAATCTTTAATAAATAGCATCAATTTGTGATTCTCTAAATAGACTAGTGACTAGATAGCCTGGTCATCCTGATTTTATGCTCTAAATAGCAGTCTGGAAACTCTCTATTCCTGTACCAATAAGGATGAATCAAGTCAATAGCAGACGATTAAACCACCTTCAACTAATCAGAACTAAACCTACAGGGACGATTTTCTGAACACAGGCACATAATTGCTGTCGGCACCAACTGAACTGCCCACTTGGACACTGATTGGGTGAAGGTTTTGAAAACTACTCGAAGCAAGGCAGAGCTTGCAAAATAGGATGGTTTTACTAGGCTAGAGATTGTTGGTTTGTGTTTTTAAAACTTAGAATCACATGTGATTTATTCGCTGGATAGTTGCCGATTAAAGCTTTCTTTTTTTTGTAGATTGTCTTTCGAAAGATTAGTGATGTCAAAAGAGAGGAAGAAGAGCGCCTCAGGCGTAAACACGAAGCGCCGTTGAACCTCCCCCCAGATCATCCGGTGCGAAGACTTTTCCAGCGCTTCCGACAGCAGAAAGAGGCGCGCTTGGCGCCTGACTCAGATGAGCATGACATTGAGAAAGGCCCCTTGTACACAGAACCACCTTTGACTAAAGCACCAATTGCCACCACCAGCATCGTCACAGTAACGGAAAGCCCAGCCACACCTTCATCGTCGACGCCCCCGAACTCCACGCCGTCAGACAAGGCCAAGCTCCAGGCGCCACTTCCTGTTGCCTTCGTGGGTTCCCGACCCGCTGAGCCTGCAAAAGGCAAAGGCTGGGGGCGCTTTAAAGACTCCTTGGCCAAACCAGACAACTGGAACAAAGTGTCTAAAGCTGAATCTATGGAAACTCTGCCTGAAAGGACCAAAGCTCCCGAATCACAGATGTTTTTGAAGAAGACGGACTCCTGTGACAGTGGGATCACCAAGAGCGACTTGCGCCTGGATAAAGTGGGAGACTTCCGTACAACGCCTCAGGACCGCAGCCCCGTCCAGCCGGAAGTTAGACATGGCTTCTACCCAATCCCGGAGCAGACACTTCAGGCCTCGCTTCAGGAGCTGAAGCTGGAGCTAAAAGACGATCTTAAGAACCTGAACGTTCGAATGTCTACCCTGGAGGCCCAACTTACAGAAGCACTCCAGCTTCTCAAAGCTAGGAGTGCTTCTGCCAGCTTCCCAAAGCCTCTGTTTGATATTTCGAGACCTGCTTCACCGGAGTCAGACAAAGACGACATCTTCTCTTAAAAGGTGACCAGTCAATGGTTTCAGAGAGAAATGTACACTGTACGCAGTTGCTTAATGCAGATAGGATGCAGTAATGTCTGGATCAGTTGGAAAGCTGCCCTGGGCACACCGTTAAGATTTGGGTAACATTGTGAACTAAGATTCACTAGATTTTACCCCGAGTGTAACTGTGAGTAATGGACCTACAGTACTGTTTTGAGAGTTCAAGGTACTGAGATGTTTTAGCACAGAACTGTAAAACAGACAGCTCTACAATGTTTGTATATAAGTTTGACTTATTTTTCCATAAAAACTTGGAAAAATGTTTTGACCAGTAAATAGTTTATACTGGTTCATATTATCCCAAAGGTTGAGAGTGTGGACAAAAACACATGCGTAATGTACGGTATTACAATTTTAGCTTGTAGTGTAACACTCCAAACAGCATGAATTATTTGTTCTCGAACCATTTATATACAGTAAGATTCCTTGCATGTCAAGAAAGGCTTGTATATGAAAACGTTTATCCATCCTTATGAACTACTGGAATAAACCAACTAGTTTGCAATATTTTTACATTAAGAATGGAATTTTTAATTGAGAATGAGATTTCCAGTCATGGAAACATCCACATGTTAAGTTCCAAAGCTATGGACATTTTTTTGATGTTATCATTATTATGATGAATAATACAACACCTACTACTGGCTAGGCAATGTGATCGTAGATTGGACCTCATCCTTGCTGATGATAAAATGAAATAATTTATCCTTTAATACATACAGTATATCCTATAGCTATAGAAAAACTGAATGTTGAAATAGCTGGATATGATGAATATGAACGAGAGATCTTCTATATGAGGCATTAGGGGCAAGTTAGCCATCTACCCTGCAATAATCATATTTAGAAACAAGAAACATTTCTTCCAATCTACATTGAACTGTTAGAAAAGTCAGAGTACTGTAGGCTATGGTCCAATCTATGGATTGTGTGGAATTGTGAAATAGTGGCAGCACATGGCGATGAACCACAGCTAGCAGCATTGCCATTATGGCGGTAAAGAATGCCCTATCCAGTATTATTATAACAGAACAACTGAGCATAAAATCCGAACAATCATCCTCAGTACATGCTGTTTGCGTCCCATGCTAAGGTAATACATATGACAGGCTTGGTTTTCTACATTCAAGCTGCGGAGCGAGGAATTTCCATATAGGCAAAGTCATAATGCTATAGGATTCTATTTTGTGGTCATTTTATATGGAATGGATGTGGAGATGCACTGTGTCTATATGTATGCATGTGGTTTTGTTTATGTGCCTGTCACCTAAGATATCTTGGTCATTTTTCAACAGCAATGAAAGCACTGATTGGGTTGGTTCAGCTAGATAAAGGATAAAAATATATCAAAGAAATTACCTCAGCTAACCTGAAGACTATGATCAAATCAAATGGCCTGTCAGGCTCCATCATATATCGACAATATCACCATGGGTGCTTGAGCAATCCTGAAATGCAGAACATTGAAAATTGAAAATGAGGGTTGTTTAATGGTCTTTCACCATGCATTTCATAATGAAGTGATCACATTTAATTGTGTAGGGCAGAATCAGTATCAAAACTAAATGTTTGATTGAATAAATTAAATGTTTGTGTGCTATATAATAGCACACAACAATTATAATGTTTAGTAGTACATAAGACTTACAGAAATAATTTATAGAGGTGATGGGGTTAAAAGGTCTCAGTTTGATCTGAAATATAATGTAAATGCACCAACATCTGAAATCATTCTTTATGATCTTAGTACAAAGGAATATCCTTTATAGAAATTTGTCACACTTGGCCCTCCATTCCCACATCTCTTTTTAGTTGTAAGCCCCCTGTCCACCCACATAGATGTTTTGAGATAAGAATTATAATGTGTCTTATTAGACCTCTTTTAAGGGCTGCTAGGGCAGGACAACTGATACCTTCATTTTTGACTACAATATGTGCAATTTGGTGACCTCAGCAAACATGTTGCTTCTGCCAAAATACCTGTAGCTGGAAAAATCTATGTGGGTGGACAGGGGCTTAATCCCTTATGAACAGCTGTTCAGAAGGGATTGCGCTAGCTCATGAATAATCATACAGTCAATACATTAAATGTGATACCATTACAATGATGTCAATTAGCAGACTTACAGTAGTATTTAGGTATGTAATGTTTGAAACAGGCATTTACAGAAGAGTGGAGCATTAGCATTGAAGAGCATATGGCTCTGCCTTATTTAACTAAAAATATTCATATTTATTGGATTGCAATGGCCTGTAGCATCACATAAACTGATACAGCATTGCCTCATGTTTCAATAATAATAACAGTAGTAGAATTATCAGATGTCTATGCACTTTAACTACATTGCTGCTTGAAGGTCTTCATAACGTTATTAGATATAAAAGCAAGCGTATTTAGCTTGCTTTTCATCAAACTGGTTTTGAATTCATGCAGTATTGTGAACAGACCATTACAATGCAAAATGATTTGCACTCAATAAGAATAATCAATGTAATACTATAAATGTAAACAAGACTATGATTTGATGAGCTTATTTTTACAGAATAAATACATGTTCACAACCAGTGAAGCAAAAGGGATAGTAATGCTAGATAGTACACTGGTGGAAGAAGTGCATATTCAAAAGAGGTTTTCCTTAAATGTGTCAGATGTATTTCATATTTGAACAGGTTGAGAGGGAAACAGTAGGGAAAGGGAAAAAATGTTGTGAATGTCACAATTCCACAGTCTACATAAATGGGCATGAAGGAAAAAACTCAACACGCATGTGTTCTCAAAGCTTGTTTAAAAAATGTAAGAAGCACTTAAAACATGCATTTTTAATGAAGATATTCACATACTGTAAAATGGATTCACTTTTAATGATGAAGAGAGCTCTGCTGTAAACGTATGATTTCAGAGAATCCATGTTGAACTTCAAATACTAATTCAATTCATTGTCAACAGCCTTATATTGACCTAACAATGTAAATGTAGTGCATTGATGACATAATAAGCATGCTTGAGGACAAATAACCACTCATTTGAATAATAATGTGAATTCATCTAATGTTTAGTAAATATTTGAGGGTTTATTACCCAATGTATGCATTATGTATTTTTCTCTGCATTATGTACACCTCTGCATGTCACTAATCCAATACCCTGCTTATTCATTAACTCTAGAAGGATCCCCACCTAAATGTTTAGAACTGCATATTGAGACAAAAATGATGTTCACCCTTTAGCTTGCATTATGGTCCACTGTAGTTTGCTTCTATTAATTTTAATGGATTCAGTTTATATAAATCCTAGAGGCACTGCTAAATTGAAAAAGAATGTATCTTTCTGGCATTATATAATTGGAATGGCAGAATCGCCCATGAATTTAAAGTCACTTATTTTTTTAAATGACAAATGCTAAGAGGTGATTTTAAAGTTCTTGTCCAGCCACACGAGTTCTGCATTAATGTAACTGATTAGACCTCTCCTCAGGACTATCTAGGCGTATCTAGACTCGAAAGATTGACATCTCCGTGGTTATCCCAAGCCAGTTTTGTTGCACCAGACAACTTCAATGTCTAATTAACTAAAACAAAAAACACCAAAGTTTATCATATCATGATGTGTTGAGTCCGGTTATTGATTCTTAATCACATAAACAGCATACAAAAAACACAGGTAGGGTACGGTATTGATTCAAGCACACACAATTAGTTAAAAGGCCAATGTGTACTTAATGCATATAAATAGCTTACTTTTCAAATGCCTTTCATGTACCCAGAATCATCTGGAAATAATTATTTCTACCCCCTCCCCCCAAAACAAATTGCAGAATGAATTTTAATCTAATTTTTATTTTGGCCATTGGTTCAGCCCAACGACTAAGCTCTGATCTCCATGCATTATATGTGGCACATTGGTAGTAAAGCATTTCTTACCAGACTTAATCTTTTATCATCGCTAAAGATAGAGTGAAGTGCAAGTGGATGTGGATGTAGGCGCATTATAAAATTCATAGACAAGATCTCTGAAAGCAATAAGAGTACCGCGCTGTATCATTTATAATCACAGGTTGCATCAGTACCCGAAAAGTGCATAATGCGATTCTTTCCCTCTTAAAATCTAAATTATACATTTTGTACCATCTCCACTAACACTTGCTTTGGCCTGTTATTAGACATTACCTTCCTGACAATGAAAAGCATGCAAATTGTGCCTTTAGAAAACTGCCATGTGACCCTTACCCACTACTGAATCACATTTCTTCCTATTTACAATTAGCATGAAAATGGAAGCTGAATGATATAGCACTATTTTTGTGGTCAACTTGGGAGATGCCTGGTACTTGGTACAAAATGTATGCACTGGTTATATGGGAATGTTTTGCCGAGAAGGTAAACTGGCTACAGTTTATAGTGATTCCATATGCACATGGCTCTATACAAACATTTCATGTGATCGGAAATGTAACTACTGCAAGCACAACAGGAATACTTTGTTAACTGCTGTGATATACTATCCATAAAAATAAACATTTTATATTTACTACATCCTGGGCATTATTTTTCACCCTTTTGGTCAATTTCTGGCAATAACTTCGACACAGCATGCTTATAAAATTATGTATGCATTTCACCCAGTGATTTAATAGGGCTTCTTGTTTTACCTGTCTTATCTTCTCATGTCAGCTTTGTGCTTATTTAATAAGATTTCTCACTGACCCACTGCCATGATCCTTCTTAGTGCCAGAGATGAGATAATCCCCGAGACAGAAATAGAAATCAACAAATGGAAAAACCCTGGAGGCCCGTCAAAAGAATGAAGTTTGCCAAAAACAATTGCTTTTCGATGCTTTATTATAAATATGACAGATTTGTGCGTCAGGATGCACCAAAGGGTTGCGAGGTGAGATTTTGAGGATTTCTGTCAAATTAAAATAGATATTTCAATGGTGGTTACGGTTAGATAGAGAGACAGATGACACATACGGTTCACAGGTCGTGAGACCATAGATCACAAAGTTTAAAAACTGATATTGTTAGAAAAGGTAGAATATTGCATCCTAGGGTGGCAGGCCAAGTAATTCAGGTAGAAGATAATACACACTGTTTGCAACAGAGCATTAGCCTGGGGCAGCGACTGTTTAGAAAGCAATCCATCATCGTTAACAAGGATTTCCTGGAATGAGTCCTCTGAATAACAATACTCTTGTGTGGCTCTAACTACTTTTTAGATCTCCAACGGGTGTTCAGCTGGCGCTGAACTGTGCATTGTGAATTTAAAGAGGTTGCGATGCTCAAATAAACAAATAACAGAGCCATGAAAGTGTGCATAGAGATTTACACTAAATCACGGGGGCTGACTTGTCTAATAAACTTAAGGTTTATTAAAAACCACCCTTTTTGAAACTACTGTGAAAGTTTGTTTATCTCAATATTTAAAGATTGAAAGAAACAATGCATATATTATTTTTTCCTCATAAAGTCCTCATAAAGCTGAAATGATTGCCCTTCTGTGATAATGTGATAAACATTTTCAAAAAAGCCTGTAAAAAAAAATATTTCAATCTAATATTTTTGTGTATCCCAAAATAGGCTGGAACTAACTACATGCCCTCTAGCAACACATGGTGTTATTGTGTAGCGCTTCAGCTCAGTGACTGGTACCTGCTTATTAGACCTTTAACGTTGCGTATCAACAGACCATGGTACAGACAAGTCTTACAGGTACAGTATAACCTGCGGTAAACCTTCCACCTGTACTAGAATTCACCATTAATGCTGCAGCTTCTGGACGGCCTTGGGTGGGCTTGGCACTGTGGGAAAGACAGTGGGGACGCTGGTTAGAAGCCAGGTATACCACAGACAACACTCGGTCAGGGTTTTGGTTGCTTGGTAGCAGGGATTCAAACGCCAGTGCCACTGAGAGGTTACTCATGGTGGGTTGGATGTCCACTCAAGTCCAACCTGGGCGAAGCAGTACAAGAAAGCCAACATGGGCGGGGCAATGGTAGACCAGCCTGAAATAGGAAAACAATCAATATTGTATAATATTCAAAAGAAATATGAATATAAGTATTAGTAAAACATTTGGTACCACTATGGGCCCTATTTTAACGATCTAAGTGCACAGTGAATTTGCATTTTTTTGCAAGATGTGCGCTGCTGCGTGTCGCTGTGTGTGTGTGTAACAGGCATTAGTGTACACGCGTTGTGCGCCCACCCATGTTGATAATGCACCCTTAAAACAGTGAAATACTGCGCCATTTACTCCTAGACCAGGTTTTTGGTTGGTCAATCGCAATCGCTTTCTGCTGCCAAGATAGCAACGCCCCAAAAACTCACCTGACCACACCTGAAATGGGCGCAAGTGCATTTGCTATTTAAACAACATTGGGCATTAATTAGGCCTACCATGGCATGTTCATGACAGGTCAGAAATATTCATAGACTTACTTCATGTTCATGACAGGTCAGAAACATTCATAGACTTACTTCATGTTCATGACAGGTCAGAAACATTCATAGACTTACTTCATGTTCATGACAGGTCAGAAACATTCATACACTTACTTCATGTTCATGACAGGTCAGAAACATTCACTTACTTCATGTTCATAACAGGTCAGAAACATTCATAGACTTACTTCAGGTTCATGACAGGTGTCATGTCAGTCTGCATACCCCTTCAAATCCTAATGTCAATAAGAATCATAACCAAAAGCAAGTTTTACGTAGATTTTATGTCTAACGTTTTATCTATTTCATACAAGTGTGATGTATTCTTTTTATTTATACTAACAATACTCGTTCGCGTCTACAGCTGTGATCATGAAAGGGATGGCAGGCAGGGACAGCTGCCTCCATCTCAACCCCATCTGGCCTGCTTCCAGATTCTCTCAGTGACCAGCACTTGGAACCACAATGCATTTCAATATTCAATTCACTTCTATTCTCGTCAGAATCTCATTCACTCACACACACACACACACACACACACACACACACACACAGGTGGATGCTCTTCCAGTCTGAAGTAAGGGTAAAACTGGCTATTGCGATGGATGGTTGTTTGGTGATTTTCTTTTCTTTTTTCTATACCATTAAGGAAACACTAATATAACAGTTCTGCTGTTGAACTGCAAATAAATATAGTTCAATATGTGTACACTGTGCTATATGGGGGTTTTCATGTACAAATTAAAGCTGGTTGCCAGAAACCTTTCTATTGGAAATGTGCAGTTATATTTAAATGGGATGATAAACTTTATTAACTTTTTGCCTGCGATGTATTTGAAATATATTACTTTAATGTATTCAGGTATAATCTTGTCCCTCACCTTGCAAAGGAACTTTGATAATGTGCTGAAAATGTCAGATGAATCTTCAATATATAATGGAATATATAATGAAAGTACTGTATTTGCACATTTAGAGTCCATGCAAAGGTTTTGGTCATGTGACCTTCATCCCTCTAAGAATTATTCTTTTAGGTTTAACTTGACTTTAACCTTCAAAAGTCATATGGCACTTTTGTTAAACCCTCAACTTTATAGCTTGCCTTACCTCCACACACTGATTGCTTGGCATGAAATAATTGAAATACTGAACAATACATATGAGTGTGCATACCAAATTAAGTTGAGAATACAGTAGACGCACGTTTTTGAGAAACAATGGAATTCAATAGAGGTAAAAAATAAAAAAAGTACACCACAAACGAGTATAAATCCTCACGTATCATGAGGGTTTATATAGAGATAAGGAAGGTACAGGGTCGAGGGTTTAACAAGTAGTAATAGCAGCATGTAATTGTAAGACGCTTTGGATAAAAGCATCTGCTAAATGACCTAATTGCAATTGTAATCGTAATTGTAATTAAAAAAAAGCTCAATATTGCTTTAAGTCAAGTGCCCTACGAGAACAATGAAGATTTGGCAAGTGAGTAAATTTCAACAACACCCTCAGTGTGGAATCCAATGACTCCAATGACTGAAACTCAAGTCACAGAGGATTATTTTTTGACCTTAGGCAATTCATAATAACTTCAATTTAGGTCAACATATGTGACTCACAACAAGCTCTCAGATGCCATCTATGCGGGCATAAATTTGAGAAGGTCAGGGGAGTCTAGGATTCAATTTAAATGATATATTTGGGACCCTCAACTAATTGATCAGTTTTGTTTGCATTAATAAAGGACTTTCCACCCAAATCTATCTCAGGGGCCCCATTAAATCTAACATTTAGAGGCACTGTGACTCAACATAAAGACATTAGCACCAGATGCTTGTAAACTTAGTCAATACTAGTGATTCTGGTAATTATTGTCTTCATACTAAATTCTATTTTTGTTCTTTCACTCTGTAAAGTCGGTGGATTAAAATAGTGGATAACAATTACAACAGCAACAGCTCTGTGCTTATGCCTTCCCAAATGGTCTTGGCTTTCTAGGAGTAGCAGCTGAGAGAAAGGCGAATACTTGCATTTTCCTTCTATAGTACGTTTCTCTGGGCCTAATCGGACACGTAGTTACCGTTGTCTCTTGATTAACACACACAGCTCAAGTGCAAATGAAGTGAAAAGGGCCGCAGTCATTTGGAATTCTTATCCTGATTGGCCAATTATAAAAAAAAAGATATGGCTGCTTAAAACAAAATCCAAAGATGATCCGTGATTAGTAGGACAGTGCAACTTACAACAGAGGGGTCAGAGCCCATACAAACCTCAGTGAGCTGCATCAATGAAATCTACAGGCTGATTTAAATGCACTGATGTGATGTTCATTAAATAGCGCTGCACGGCCCTTGGTGGTTAATTATGAAGGCATCAGGAACAGTGTTTGGACCCAGAATAGGATCAGTAAAATAAGTCTGGCAACAGACTGCAATCCTCACAAAGGATGCTCTTATTGTTTTTATCCGTTTTAACAGCTAATGGAAAAAAAGTTTTATATTACACACACACACACACACACAAATGTTCACTAAACATGAACACACTCATGGACATTGGACGGTATTGGACATTTTGCAAAGCCAAGAATACCAAAAATAACCATTTGATGATTAAAAAGCAAATGGGAAAAAGCTCAAATGTACCGTCTTAAGTACTCAAGTGCTAAATGAAACAATTGTGATGAAGCCAAATTCGTTTATTGTGAGGGAAGGACAGTGGCTGATCTTAAAAGAAAGATGCAGATAAATGGAGGAGAAATCCTCGACACTACTGAGGGTCTGTTGTCTTGTTTTAAGCCAAATAAAGGGCCGTAGGGGGGTGGTAAAAGCTCTGGCAAAGCCACACGGCAGATGTTCTACTATTGGTGAAGATTTCCCAGTGCCCGGTGCATCTGACTTTATGAACCTCCACTCAACAATGTGTACCGGTTGGTAACACATCTGACAAAAAATAAGGGCATTACGATGGCAAAACCTCTCGGGTGAGTGTTATAGACGGCAGCTCACCTTGAACAAAAACACGCTTCCAGAAGATTCTGCCCACGTGCATTCCCCCAAGGAAAACCAGATTAGACAGGATGAGCATGGCAGTGGAAAAGGCAGAAAGGAAGGCAACGCATCGCCTTTTCATGGGCGCAGACAGCTGTTTCTCCTGGTGAATGTCAGTTAAACCACAAGAGGCTTGTTATTGTAGACACATCTTGAAAACGCACCATCCATGATTTTAACAACCTCACAAACCAGCCATATCAATCAGCGCAATCTAATCTTTGTCTAATCTGTGCGAGTATGTAAAATTTACAGCAAAATGAATTGCTTTCTATTCTATCTAAATGTCATGAGACATTTTCAGCCAGCGTCTATTTTCAGACAATAAACCAGCTCTTCCCCAGGATAACCACAAATAACAAAAAGGTATGATACTGTAGTTGTCAACTCGAGCTTATTGTCTGGATTGCCACAGTGTATTGTGAGAGCCGGGGGCGGGCAAATCTGTGAAATGCACTCGATAGCTAATATTAGCTACACACTTTGTTACGCATTATCATCATCATTATGCACAAGATAGAATAGCTACAGGGAACTTATAATTTCACTGACAAATCAAAAATATCAAGCCAATTAGCTTGTTCCCCAAACGGGTTTAATCTACCTCCTCTAAGTTACGCAATCTTTCTAGTTCAGTCAAGTTGGTTACACTTACAGTACACCTAAACTTACAATAATGGATTGAAGCCAGGGTGAGGTTAAGAGGGTCTTCAGCCCATTCTCGGTCAGAACTCCAGCCCAGTTCATCAGAGCCCAGTACTGCAGGTAATCATGGCCGCCATGCCACAGGCAAACAAAGCCAAACGCCAGGCCAGTGGACAGAACCTTCCAAACAGGGCCATGGTGTGAACCGCCCAGCGGGACGTAGATGTATCTGGAACACAAGGACAAGCAGGTAGCCAGGTTAACTATTAACGAATAAATGTTTTTTTTAAAACGGTATATGTAAGATAATGATGTTTTTAACAGTGAAAGGTGAACATTGCAGAAACAGTATCCAGTGGGTGGCACAAATGTAAGACAAAGGGGTTTGCAAATGGCACCGCAATGTTCCAATGAATTCCAAAGAGCACCTGTCACAGAAATTATCATGTCATCTTCATTGATTTTTATTCAAATAATGCAATGCTCTGATGCCAAATGCAAAAACAGAAGTGGTCCAGAACACATGAATCCATCTAAAATCAGTTCCAATGTGTCTCTGATTAATATTTTAACTTTCTAATCAATAAATACCCATTTCAATACACACTTTGACTGAATATGAACATGCTAATACAGTACAATAATGTAATTAAACAAAGTGGTTCTCATTATTAAATGAAAATTCCACTGAACCATGAATTACCCTTGCCATGGTGATACAAGTTGAAATATTGCCCATAATTATTTAATACCTAGGCACTTTTGAAGAGATTAATATATATTGTGTCACATTTAAAGCACACAACAGTCTAACGCCGCAAAAACGCGAACGCATATTAACATAGCCTTAATTAAGAGAGGGCGCCCCGCATCACATGAAGAAAAATGGTTTGTGGTATCACAAGAGCATTGATGGTCTCTGGGGCCCCCACAGCTCCACCATACTAGATCACTTCACAGCACTTACAACCAAACATCACATTCAGTCTGCTGTTGCTGAGCTGGGAACTAATTATCCCAGGCACCCTGAGGCTGATCAATGTTCCTGAAAGATGACCCAGCAGTTTGGGAGCCTTCAGCAGAGCAGCCCAGCCTGCCTGTGTTGTGCTAATAGCAGAGGTAAAGGTTAGAGCTTCCTCGGTGTTAAAGCCACCCGAATGCAGACATACAGAATGCCTTTATTGATGTATCTAAGCAGCTACCTATCATAGCTACCTATCAACCAGTCTCTAAGATTAGCAAGAAGTTCTGTGTTTAGCAAAATGTATACAAGTATACATTTTCCGTCATGATGGAGCAAGCCGCTGATGAAAGGTGTGATCTGACCGAGATACAGTAAAATACAATTACCAAAGTCATGTCAGTATAACTATCGGTGCCATTAAAATCCTAAACAATGTTGTGGAACTCTTGCTATTTAAATGAATATAGGGACAGTAGCAGAGAAAGATGTCCCTACCAAATTTCAACCTAAACCTATGCCCTTGTGCCTGTACACTAACCAACCTTGGCATGCCCCTGGACAAACTTGAGGCAGCGGGCTTGTAGTCTCTCCTCTCTCTGAACTGGGACCAAAATGCATTATTACAATACTATATACGTACAGTATGTTATATTATTATACTATACTGTATTACTTGTTGTGTAATCTTGCAGGCCAGATATGACTATGCCATGTTTTGAGAACATTACACTGCCTGGGGACAATCTGTTTAAAATCTGGCTTTGGGGTGGAGCAGAGATCCTGGACTTTGGACTTTGTTGATTCATTGGCTTCGCTGCCTCTCCCAACAGAACCAGCCCTAGCTATGCTCATGCCCACCCTTAACTTTCCCCAGTCCGTCCACTTTTAACATCCGGAGTAGAAAATACAACACGAGCGAATGGATGTTTTGGTCGTCGTTATATGTTATATGCAGACCCTGCAATCATATTTAGCTGGCTAAATAACTTTAGACTTACTTTAACTACTTTAACTGTAGTTTCGCCATCCTGGGTGGAACATTCTAGCACATTTAGCTAGAATGAGCCATTATATAGCAAGATAACTACTTGACTATTAAACATTAAACATAATAAAACTAGGTTAGCAATGTCAGTAGTTATTTCAAAATCTTGAAGTCATCTCATGCACCTTCAAAAAGCATATTGTGGCCTCCCTTTTTTGTCAATGTATTTCAGATTCAGGACTTTCTGTGCATTTAGTTATTTATCTAAATATTAAATATTGCTCAGCCCTCCATGGATTCCTAACACCATATTCTTGGGAGGAAAAAAAATATATAGTTACAGTTCTCATAAAAGAGTACAACCCTCTTTAGAAGCAAAGTGAGTATTAAGAGGTCTGTTGTCATGGAGGTCGTGTAGGTTACAGACATTGAGGCACAGGGGCAGGGAAAAGAGTGAGGGAACGATGAAGGTTGAGCCACTCAGCCGGCCAGTGAGACGGCACGTCGGGAATGAGTCATGTGGAGCACATAATTTAACACCAACGCACTCATCCAGCGCCCTTCAGACAATTACAAGCAGACTTTCATAACTGCATTAGAATCTCTTTAGCGGCACTTATGCCACGAAGATACGCGGGGGCATCATATCGCGGGTTCTCTTTGCATCTGCACTAGCGTAATTGCTAATGGGTGCCGTAGAGCTAGGAAAAACATTTTCTAATAGATGTGGATTAGGATGGAAACTTGCATTTGCAATGTACATTGTGGTGTCTTCCACAAATTGTTTCTAATAAACTCTGATTACCATATGTATCACATTTTACCTAATACTAAATGTGTCTATTTAAAAAAAATGTTAGGTGCTATTTAGCTCATATTAAAACAGAAAACAGTTACTTGTTTAAAATAGACACGGATTATCAAACAAAACCCTCGAGTTATGATTCACAGAAAATTACACATTTACCTATCAGACCCCCAAGCCCAAACAGGGTACGTTCAGCCAAGTGTGCATCATTAAAAGCAGACAAACTAATAATGATCGTTGTTTACAGTGAGACAATGCATAATGCGCCTTGATTACATATGCGCATATTCAACAAGTAAAGAAAAACTGTCTACCTATAATATGCAACCTCATAATCATGAAAAAGCCCATATGCAAATGCAGCATTGCCTGTCTCTTGAGATACCCCTGTTGGCAGAGAGCTCTAGAATGACACCTAGTTTAGGGTAATTCAACTGAGAAGTGAAATAACAAATAATAAAAAAGGAGCTATTTGTGTGATAACTAAATACAGCGTCCATTCTACACACTGGTCCAACTATTAAAATAAATGAGTCAGTTTAACTAGCGCCTGTATTGCGCTGTGCATATAAAGTACATTTGTGGAATACAAATTAAAGTCCACAGTTACAGTATAACAGCTGTTACTGGCATTAGAGTATAATTAACATTTTAAATTAGCATTACCATTTGAATTGGGCTGTCCAACACTCCTAGAATTTGATGAAGTGCCTCTTACCTGATGAGCCATCGATAGAGACCCACATCAAAATGCCTGAGAGAGGGAGAAGAAATTCAGTGTTTGACTGAGAAATTTACATACTGATATTGCCATGCCCAAGAAACACCTGAGCACCCTCAAACATGACAAAAGCCTCATTGGTTTAGAGACCACGCAGACAGAAGCATGTCTCGGTCAGTGTGTGCATGAGTGTTAGAAAGATGATGGATCAGATTGCATTTGCCTCAGCACCTTTGGGCAATCTAGGCGACAAGCACAGAGACGGCTTGCCTAAGTATGATTTGAACCAAAGTGAAACAGATTGTCGTGGCTGATTCCATTTGCAAGCAGAAACACATGTGAAGGTCATGAAACTTGCCAAGCCCTTAACCACATCTTATCCAAAGTATTTTATTGTGAGATTTGATAATTAATAATAATTTTACACATCAATCTTTTCTGCCAGAAGTGGAAATCAGCCAAAAATTGACTAACAATGCAACCTGTTTTAATAACATACATTTCACTGTATCACAAAATTGCCTAAATCTTTTGTACAGTATGTTTTTTAGTAATAATGGTATTAAGAGACTGACTAAATTCTGTTTCGTGAATATTTCTTGACACTGCTGTTGTTCTGCTACAGTACATGCAAATAACATACAAATTCAAGCATGTGTGAATTCTGAAGCATCACAGAACCTAAAATAACCTAAAATAACAGCATCCACACTAATCCATTTCAGCTTGGTTTTAAAACAAGGGTGAACTATGTGTTCTGGCTGTAGAGGTGACCGGTTGTTCTGATTGCCAGTAATGGTACAAGATGAGGCTAAACGTCACACTCAGAGAATTTGACTGTTGTAAATTGGCCACTTGAAGCACTTTCCTTTAAATGCGCTTTCTAGAAGGCGGTGTTCCCAAGGCCGGGAGATATTCTGGAGATAGTAGCATTGAGGAATGCAGCAGGACACTGCCTATAAATCCCCATTAAATAAATACCAGGTTACACCGTAGCTATCGGCTATCAAGAACAATCGTTTCCTAGTTTGAGCTCACCTCCACATCCCTGTGAAACTGTAGATAATGCTGACACAGCGGGGAAGCTCTGGGGGAACTAGGTTATCCAGCGTAGCCAGTAGCGATGGAAAGCCAAAAAGTACCAAGTACTTCACATAGAAGAACTGCACCAAGGCCAGTGCCAGACCACCTGCCATACCACGGGAAAGGAGGAGGCAGAG
>JAODLI010033570.1:0-19189 GCA_027575585.1 Percopsis omiscomaycus | reverse complement strand
ACAACATAGTTGTGGATCTTATATTGCATTTCTGTCACTAGAGCCTCTTAAATATTACACACTGGTCCTTTAAACAAAATATATGGTACAAAAAATTGTATCTTGTTTTTTGTTATATTTTACTCTACAAGAGGTTGTGATACCTCACATAATTCACAACATTGGCGATACTTACTGTGGTTGGCTGTGTATTTGCTTATAAGCACTGATGACCTCTCCAATGCTGTGTTCAACTTTTTTCTAGTCAAATAACATGAAGGAGAAGAGAGTGACAGTAAGTAAAGTGTGTTCGACTGGGAAGGCAGGTCCTATGAAGATCAACAAGCATTTATTACACGTACCTAACACTTGGATACTATATGATCCAACGTGTGTGTCATCTTACATTTTAACATTGTTGGCCATAAGAAATATTGTCCTATACCGGGAGAACAAGATAGTTAACTCACTGAGACTTTTCAAATGGCGAATCGTAAACAATCACACTGATTTAACTCAGTTTCAATCCACCTTTAAAAATAAAGATAGAATTCCTATGAACAGGTAACGTTAACGTCCGACACCCAAAGTAATACAAAGTTTAACCTCGTCATACAAGAGCAAACTGAAGACTGGCTAACGTATTGAGAGCTAATGCTTGTCATATTACCTTTTCACTGCCCCTTCAACTAACATGAAGGGTTTCTTTAACTTAATTTGAAAACTCACATTTTGACAGTAAACTGTGTTATACAGTTTTCTGGATACGCCGCGATTGTTTAAGTGTCAATAAACCCCTTCAGATTTAGCCCTCTGCTTGCTAACAAGGCTAATCTGCATGTCATGCAGAAAATGGTCCCCCGCCGAAATCATTACTTTGCTTACGCTACTGTTATTTTCTATTTAAAAAAAATACGGTTATCATGTTGCAAAATTAATGCTTTTGCAACACGATAACCGTACTGCTGCAGTAACCGTAATGACTAAATAACCGTACAGTAGCGATGCATTATTTTAATATAATCTGTAACAGACTACTGTTATGATGACCTGATAGACTACGTTCTGACAAAGAAACTAAAACTGAATAGGCAAAAGAGGCAAATATACACAATATATGAATACTTCAATGCTATATAAATCTATGTCGACAAGGTTGCTAAAAGACCAAATTGTGAGGCAAGAAACTATTTAGCCGGGGGAACAATTTCGTCATGTCCATTGGCTCACCTGCTCCACTGAAGTCACAGATTTCACTCCATCATCAGCGAATAACTCTGCAGAATGGAATTCTCCAAAGCACCGCAAATTATGTTGTGTCGTTTCCATAGTGCTGGTTATCCCAGTTAGTTGTTGGGATGATAATGCGTTTTGTTTTCTTTCTATTCTGACAGTTTGCTCATCACTAACTTCTCGTGGACCGGACAATGGGCGGAGACTAGTATAGGGCATGCGCACACGCCATACGGCAAATCCGAAGGAACAGTTTTGCCTTACAACACACACACACACACACACACACACACGCAAACACACACTCACGCAAACACGCACGCACGCGCGCACATCTCTGCTTATATTTTAATGCTAAGGTTTCTTATTTAGTACGATTAGGCGATTAAGAGAGTATTGCCGGTTGCAGGCAGATAAGAAATATGTCACCTAATTAATTAAGAAAATGTAATTCAAATTTGTCTCTATCCTTCTTATTTTAATAGTCACCTTATCTGTTTGCATATGTGGTTGTGAAATGTCTGGCCCTGAAGTCAATAAAATTGGTTACTATGTGATGGATTCTCCAACCACTTGTGTTCGTTGTCACTGATGCCCTGAGAAAAGCAGATGCTGCCGATCGCATCTTGCCACCGCATCTTGCCACCGCACCCACTAACTGGAACAGTAGGCAGGCTAGGAGGCTGGACTGTGCTGCTTTGTTGTCTACCGACACACCGTCGTTGGTCAAAGGGTTTATAGAGATAGCTGGCTGGTCATCATAACGAGTCACCACTATTATTTGCACTCAAGCAGACATGGGATGCGAGAAGGGATGCAATTGTAATTCGTCGCTGAGTTTAGTTGCCTGAGCTTATATTCTTCGACGCTATGGCTAAGCAGTATGATGTGCTCTTCCGACTCCTGCTTCTTGGCGATTCTGGGGTTGGGAAAACGTGTTTATTATGCAGATTCACTGACAACGAATTTCATCCGTCTCATATTTCAACAATAGGTAAGTGCATTTGAATTGGTGTGATAATTTTCTTGAATTTGCGATCAGCGGTGCCCAAGAGCACTTATTTGAATGGTCTTGTGGACGACACTTGCCAATTAATTGCAATAAACTAAATTGAATTGGGCCAGAGAAACAATAATGCCATCTGTTTGGGTTATCAAACTAAACCCCTTAAAAGTCAATGCAAGATTAATATAATTAAATTCGCTTTGAGGCAAAAAACATACACAAAAGTGCATAGCAGGCTATTTGTTTAGCTGGTCTATTGGGTCCTAAGGTATCAGCTAATGATATGCACAGCAAGGAGTCTACATATTATTATAGAAGTATACATATCGATGTTATTTTATATATTGGAATGTAAACATAAGTCATCCTGTGACCCAGTAACATTAACACCTCTAGTGTAGGCCTATAAATTGCAGAGCAATTCTAGCATTCTTTATTTAATATTTTTTGCCTAATAAGATGGTATTATTTACACAACTATTGTATGTATTAATACAGTTTGTATTACTACAGTATTATTAGTCTAAAGTTCTCCTGTATCCTCCTGTAAGGCACAACTACACAGTTAACCCCAGTAAAGATGAGCCAAGCACTTTTCTCATAGCCAATTTAAACAGTGTATTCTTCTATGTAGATATGATTGAAAGCATAATCCATATCAAATACCTGTTTTGTTTTATCTCATAGTGAGGCAATGTCACCACATGCTTTGTTTTTTTAACTTCGTTAGTGGAATGCTTTCCCTGAGTCTCTGTTCGGTGAAGTCAACCTTAGAGACAGAAAGCCCCTGTTGTTAAGGAACCCAGCATTATACCTCATAGCTGCCAGTAATTGGCCATATTAAAGGCAAGACAACATTCAGGTGCCTGCGGCCCGGAATTAATTGGAATCAATTTGAAATCGGGAAATGTCAGCCACTGGGTGTATTAGCCTAAACATTTGATCACTTCAGGAGCCACCTCAAAATCAATCAGGCATGACAACCAAACACAGAGGACAAGCTTTTTATTTGAAGACTAAGCCTAGCTGTCATGCTCTCAGATAGTATTAGTCATACTATATGTCACGATCCTGCCTGTTCCCTGGTCTTGTCTCTTGTTTTCCCCTAAGTCTGTTTCCATGTTCCTAGTGTGTTCTGTCTGTGTTCTCCCTGGCCCCGCCCTTGCTCCGCCTTGTCTCCTTTTTTGGTCCTTCCCCTCATTGTGCCTTTACCGCCCTCACCTGTGTCTCGTTCCCTCCTGGTGTACTTAGTCTCTGTCTTCCCTTGTCTCAGGGTTGGTTCGTTAGTTGTCATTGCCTTGGGTTCATGTCCTCGTGTGTCGCAGTCGTTTGCCTTGCCCTGCCTCGCGTAAGTTTTGGTTATGGACTTTTTCTGTTTTGTTTTCTCCCTGGCCTTGGGCCTTGTATTTTTAGTTTGGACATTTTCTGTTTCTCCTGTTTTACCCGTTGTGGATTTATTTTATTAAATATCCTGAACACCACTGCCTGCCTCCCTGTTTTCATTTGGGTCACTCCAACATAAAGCCTGACACTATAGTGCAATTACCGTTGTGTACATGTCATGAAGGTTTGCCTGTTGTTGTGGACCAGTGGTTGGTTTTTGATTGCTTTTGTTTAAGAAGCCTTATTGAACAAATCGAAGCTACAATGAATAAAAATCATCTCATTGAGGACCCCCATCTGAAATGTATCTCGGTTTAACAAACCACTGTCCAATCAAACACTTTGCCTCTGCTTAGGCTAAAGTCAGTAATGATTTATTTTCTCAAGCAACAGTGCTATTTTAACTTCTACATTGCCATACATGTTCTTTACAAATTCTCTTTCAAGTAATCCTCAGTGCAGCGTTTTTGAATGTTCTTGAGCACAGCTGGATGCATTAAACCCTGCTCACAGGCATCTCGGCAAAGAAACTGGAATTAATTGGTTTTGGACAACAGCATGTGTCTAAAGCTGAATAAGCCGTTGTGGGTGTTTTTTCATGAGCATGCAATAATTCAGCACCCTCAGACCAGACAAATCCAAGAAGGCCCAGAGAGAAAGATAGAAAATGTCCCCGACGTCAGTACCCCCACCAACAGAGCATCAATAAATTATTTCCGACCCTCGTCAGGGATATAAATTCTCCACACTGCTCCCCCCTGGCTAGCTCCATAATTCATCAGGTCACAGCTAAACCCACTGGCTTAAATGCTCTTAATTATCTCACTTGGGTTTGTTTCAACCAAACTCATATCCATATGACGCTAAACATTGCTAAATGTTCCATTTCCCAATCATGCCGGATTTACACCAAATGCGAGACGGCAGCGGAATGAAAATGACCTGCGCACTTTCAGGTTGTTTACAGACACTTAATGGGCGCAAGCCCAAAAGAGCATTTTCCCTAATGTATTTTTCTGAAAGCCTGGCTGTTTGTGTGTGTCTGTGTGCATTGTCAGGATGATCGGGGATCATCTGACATTACAGGGCCCGGTCAGTTTGGCAGTGGTACAGTAAATATAAAACGTGCGATTTTGCCCTGAGCAGCTCTGGGATCAGGCCTCATTGGGAGCCTCAGGATCCAGACCCTGACCTGTACATCTAAAAGTCCGGTGTGTTCCAAGCAGTACATGGGCGGAGTAAACTCCGCTCAGCTTCCATTCCACAGTAGTTTGCGTTCGTTGTAAATGTTTTCTGACAAATCAATTTACCGCATAGGACAAAAATGTACTGTTCAATTACCTCAATGCTATACATCTGGCAAATGTTACATCCTAAGCTCTTCCCAATCCCAAGCAAGGCCAGAACACAGAATTACAAAGTAGCAGTATATTCTATTCAGAGATGAGCCGTGCCCCAACACAACAAACAAAACTCTAAAAGGCAATCTAAAACTTTCCTAAACCAAAACAATATGTAAAGAAGACAAAGCTCTAACCTAGGCTTCTGGTATCAAAACAGGAGAAAAAGGGAACAAACAAAAAGGGCTTCTCACTCCTACCAAACTGCTACTAGCAACACAACAAAAAATGTATTCACAGCAGAAACAGGCTGAAGGTCAACAAATCAAAAGAGGTAAAAAAACAACAATCCTTTAACACTTTATGCAGTTAACGCTACTCACAACTTAAATCACACAACACAGGCACATGTGTGGCAGAGTGACGCACATCTGAGTTCCTGTCCGATGGGCTTAAAATAGGCTGCTGTCCTCCAGGCGACCAATCAGGAGGCAGCAATCAGCGCTGCTGGACCAATCAGGTGTGCCCACCTGTTCTCCATTACCTGTATACACTCTGAGGAGATCAGCTGATAGAGCAGGGTGAGAGACAAATTACAAAATATGACCCCAGGGTCATAACACTTACAACGAATCCAAAATGCAGCAGCCCGCCTAGTATTTAACCAACCTAAGTTCTCCCACGTAACCCCTCTTTTTCGAGACCTTCACTGGCTCCCTGTCTCAGACATTAGTGTTGGCTTACAAAGCAGCAAATGGAACTGCCCCATTCTACCTCCAAGCTATGGTAAGATTCCAAGCCCCAGCCAGAGCACTTAGATCTAGCACCTTGACTGGCAGACTAGCACCTCCGTCACTACAATCTGTGTGTAAGAATTGCGCAGCTCAATCCAGACTCTTCTCTGTCCTGGCGCCACAATGGTGGAATGAGCTTCCTGCAGCAGTCAGAACAGCAGAATCATTATCAATCTTCCGCATGATACTTAAAACCCACCTCTTCACAATTAATCTCGGTACCTCGGCCACTGATCTTTCTACTTCATAGCACTAATCCCACTAATAATCCTTATTCTATCCTCCCTTGAAAAAATAAAAAAAATCCTTCTTTCTATTCTCCTAGATAGGCACTAAGAATGCTAAGCAATTTGTAGTTAGCAATTATTGACTGTTTGAAGAGTGATAATTTTAGATTATTGTAAATATTAATTGTTTTGAGGAGCGAATGATACACTTTACAGTATTGTAGTGCAAATTAATAGGTGAAGTTATTTAGGCTACTAATTGTAAGTCGCTTTGGATAAAAGCGTCTGCTAAATGCTTAAATGTAAATGTAAAATAACACAAAAGAGCTGAAAACGACTGAACTACCACTGTACCTCTACTACATCTCTCAACTTTTCACCTAAATGCAAACACAGTCCTCACCAAAGAGAGCTTTGCGATGAGACAATGGGGCTCATAACCAAACACTAAAATCAGTAGTAGCAGAACAGTGCCATCTACAGGCTCACATTCCTCTCTACCCCTCCCCCTACTGCCATGTGCACTTTTGTGCATTGTTTGTGTCAAAACATAAACAGTGTGCTGAGGTTGCTATAGCACAAAACAAGTGCACCTTTAACAGTGAGAAGCCTATATGACATTCCATATTTGAGTCGAACATTCACAGCCATTCTGTACATTTCAAGTATCTGTATGTCCTTGTAGGTGACAAACACTATTATTAGCCGGTCGTTCTGTTCCTCATTAGACCTTCATCTCGGCTCCAGAGCACAAATATTTCCAGGCACACAGCAGCTGTAGCGATGATTTAATATGTGTATTTAGACACACTGTTAAGTTTAATCTTCCTCCGCTTTACCTGGGCAGACTTTAACCGGACTTTAGGGCCTCGTGGCTGTCATACTGCCTATGAAGGATAGTCTTCACTCTTGCTCTTCATCATTGCTCAATACGCAGCTGTCCCCATGCTGCTGATCTGTATGGCTGGGGTTATGTCAGGGACTTCGCCCACTTTAGCTCAAGGAGGCTATTAGGCTAAATTAATAATCGCTGAGCTAACAGGGATCATAATCACAGGAACCTTGTAAAGCAGTTAATGATTTCCCTTTTTTTAACTTCAAATGTGGCCATGTGTAATTTTTGGTCACATTGGCTTCAAGTAAAAAAAGCTTATTGTAAATGCGTACACACTATATGGGCATGCTTTGTCCAATTTTAAGCCTAGAATTTGCGTTTAAAGGTGGTACAGATTTATAGTAGATTCTTTCAACTGTGAGATTTCATGGCGATTAGAGGTAAAGCGCTAATTCTGTATTATGAATCTAGATAGAAATAGCCTTACAAAAAACTCAATATGTTGTACAACAATATCAGCTCGCTTCTTAGGTACAGAATGAGCTATTTTAGCTCCATAGAGGGACCCACGTAGCAGACGTCGCCATTTTCTTCCATAGAGTTAAAGTAGCACTTCCGCATATACGCCACTAGATGGCAGTTTTATGATGTTTTCAGGTGATAAATGCCAATGAAGAAACGACCTTTCTACTACTACTGGGCAACTGGGAGTTTGTCATTTAAACTGTTCATTTAGTTCAGGCTAATCGTAATGTACGTAGACCGCAAGTCATTTCTAATGATGAAAGGGGGGGGGGGTCTTTGCCTTGGAGAACTATGACCACAGCTGTTGACAATGCGAGTTATAATATTAAGTATTGAGATGACAGCCCTATTCCCCCCTGACCATACCACAGCATCTATTAGCAAGCCTGTCACAATAACCTACAGCACACCCTTGACAAGTTTTCACAGTAATTAGACAATTCACTTTTTGGTGTGTACCTATTAGTCTGTACATGGCTTTCACACTTTGTTGATTGTCAAATGTCACCATGTAAAAAAAAATATATATATCTCTCAGGGACGTTTTGCGGTGGTGGGAGAGAGTTTCAGTTAACTTTCAAGATTTCTCCCATAGGTTTGTGAAGGGACATTTTTAATCTAGGAAGGAAGAACTGCATTTTTATGTCACTTCCTTGTTGGCTTCAAACCCAAGCAGCAGAGGTTGCCCCTTTTGATTCGAATGCGGTAAATAAACAGTCTAGCCCTGCTAGCCCTGTATCTGTTCTATCTAAACGTGCAGAAATTCTGCTCATTCTGTGAAAACACAGTCTGAAAGCAGCTTGCCTCGTTTTAGTACACGTCAGCTTTTTCCTCATGTTGAAACCTACCGAGCAGAAACATGGCCTAAACATGTGCTGTGGGTTATTTATTATTTTATACTAGGTGAATGTGAGTCCAATTTGTCCAACATGAATTGATTTGGCATAGTTACCAGTACATTAAACGAGTCATGGGTGTTTACAATCGGTTTAATTAGGTGGAACCGCTCATTGATTTTCTTGGTAGTAGTAATGTCTTGAGTGGACTGTGTGTTTGCCTTTCAGTTACTCTGGATGCAGAAGGGAAAGACTGAGTGATTCAGAGATCTGAACTTAATAAGGACTCACTGTAGAAAACTGTGCTCAGCTTATACCCTTATTAATGTCCTCTTTAATGTTTCAAAGTGGATTCAGACAAGGCCAAATCCAATGTTGTGAGATGTGCTATCTTAATTAAAGGTGCACTTATCAATTGTATTTTAGCACCCACCAACTCACTGTTTATGTTTGAAACACAAATGTGTACATGGCTGTTGGGAAAGAAGTAGAGAACTTTGTAAGGTAAGGCGAGGGGTAGAGATGAGCGCCAGACACTCAGGCCTCAGGGGAGGGAATGGCATGCGGTTTCAAACCAAAACATAAACAAACACTAGGGCAATTCTGGACAAAAAACAAGCAGTGTCCCTTTTTTCTATTTCAATTTTCAATTACTCATTGGATTGAGAAGTGTAACTGCACACATACAGTGCATTTCTGAATATATATTATGTATTATAGCTTGAATATAATTTTTGTTGCCAGTTTGGAGAATCAAATGAAATAATTTATCACAAGAGCCATCTTGTGTTAATATTATATCAGTGTGTAGATTTCTTCAGCCCGGTATTTTCTCTCTTACAGGAGTGGACTTCAAAATGAAGACACTGGTAATAGATGGAATCAAAGTCCGGATACAGATATGGTAAGGCAGCAGGAAACGCCATTTTGGGAAGCTTATTGCATTTCATCCTCCTAAATCATGATTAACAATCACTGTTGTTCCAAAATATACCCTGTGACTCCACACCTGTTCTTACAGAAGGTTTTCTCAACTGTTCACCTTTAGATTATTGTCATATTATATGGTTTAAAAATACTACAAACGTGTTATTTCTGTGTGTGTTTCCTTTATTCAGGGACACTGCAGGCCAAGAGCGCTACCAGACCATTACTAAGCAGTACTACAGACGAGCACAGGTAGCTGAGCTCAACTCTGACTTACTGCTGTCATACTGATTTGTGCCACACTCCACTGCTTGGACAGTTTACTGTTATTTATCACTGATTATTGTAATACATTATTTCAGCCATGAATTACATCAGCATCAAACAGCAGTGGTTGGCCCACCAGAGAGAATAGGCCGAACCAAATAGAATATAAGCATCCCTCTTGGCCCATGGAGACTGTAGCTGTTTGTGGTCTATAATGTTTACATTTAGTTACAGTTTGGTCAGAGTATAATTCTTCCTTCTGCTATCAAATTTCAGAATAACATTTCAGAATTTGAATGCCCTGCTCTATCTTTTACATTGATCTGGGATCATTTGGGTGAACCCACCTACTATTGACAAAAGTCTTTATTGTAAGTCAACTCGGAAAATGACTAAAATCTTGCATTAAGGGAAATGGTAAAATGTCCCTCAGCACCCGTGCTGTATCTCGCAATGTGCTGCTGTTTATATTATTAGGTCTCTCTTCTGCATTGGATCTCTTTGTTACTTACTTTGTTACTGCTATTAGTTACTATAGTCACTGCCCAGCACCTATATTGCTAGTTTAAAGAAGTGTGATGGAAAATAGATAGAGAGAAATCATCAGCTTTTTGGGGTTAGAAGGGCATTGTGGTGAAATACTGCTCTTTATAGTAAATGGTAGTTCTTACTTCAGAGATGAGTCATGACAAAAAAAACTACCCGAGCCAAGGTCTGGTTGCTACAAACGACTGTCTCTCCTCCTCAGGGAATCTTCCTAGTGTACGACATCACCAGTGAGCGGTCCTTCCAACACATTATGAAGTGGGCCAGTGACGTAGATGAGGTGAGTGCAGAGACTTGGGGCCTCATTTATGAATGCTGGGTACATGTTATAACTGTGCAAATAATAGCACTGTGCAAGACCACTAGTCAATGTCAGCGAGTCAGCCAATGAAATCAAAGAGGAGGCGGGATTTACAGTACCAAAAACCGGTTCTTTGATCTGCATACAGGTCTTGGGTTGGAGGATTGGATTTCATGCAAGCACAGGTTGTTGTTCTGTAGGCTACTGCATCACACAATACATACATTTCTCAGGCTGCAAACATGCTCTTTTCACGATAGATATACCTACATGTTTCAATTAAAATTAGGTCATTTAGCAGACGCTTTTATCCTAAGCGACTTACAATGAGTACAATTACATGTATTAAGGAACAGGTAGGGCTTACTTAAGGATGCTCACGGGCTGGTCGGGCATGGTGGGAATCGAACCCTTGATGATTCGGCTTGGAGTCAACTATGCTATCCCTAAGCCCTAAGTTTCCCACGATGATAATAATAATAAGAGTTTATGTAACCTTTATGTAACCTTGTTGGAAAAACTAAGAATAACAAAATATGACATCTTAATAATAGAACACAATATCAGAAAGCCACAACGAACTATTATGCAGCGCTCTCTGTACCTCCCGTCTTTGCGAGACAGCTCTTAAATTACTCATTACTGATAATATTTCCTAGATGGGTCCATCTGTCGGTCGTGACGTACTGAATCTTATCTTGGCACGTCTCATTTCCTGGACATGTTTCCTGGGCTTCTGAGAACGAACCCCAATCATTCTCCATCTCCATCTCCGCTCCGCTGCTCTCTTCATTTCACTTTATCTGTTTGATTCTACCTCTTGGATAACTTTCTCATTCTTTATATTTGTACACTTATCTGATCATGGTTATGACCTGTATTTTATTTATTTCAGTATGCTCCCGAGAAGGTGCAGAAGATTCTGGTGGGGAACAAATCAGATGAGGGGGAAAAGAGACAGGTGGCCACAGAGCAGGGCAACAAGGTGGGTTGTAGCCTGAGCTGTCACCATTTCACCCATCTAACAGGACCAGAGGGCCTCCCAGTGACTCAGGGGTTGGCTCGGGTAATGTGGCCTTGTTTGTTCCAGTACGGGTTGCGTTGAGTTCAGGTGAAAAAGAGAACTGCTGCTATGAAGCTATTATCGTAATTGTGTCCGTCACTCAGGCACACAAAAGTCTGTTACTGGGGTTTGAGTTCTGCTAGAAATTCTTGGTTTACAGTTACAGTTACATCATTTAGCAGACGCCTTTATCCAAAGCGACTTACAATTACATGGTGCCATTACATGGAGCAGGTAGGGGTTGCATGGTGCTATTACATGGAGCAGGTAGGGGTTAGGCTTACAGGTAGGCCGACTCTGGGGCTCGATCCCACGACCTTACGGCTGGAAGTCCAACACCCAGACCACTAGACTATCCTGCCCCCCAGGTTTAGGACAGGTTTTTTATTTATTTTTTAGACCTAAAATATATCCACTACACATGATTTGTCAATGTTATCATTTGTACCTGTCCTACAGCTGGCCAAGGCGTATGGAATGGACTTTTACGAGACAAGTGCCTTTACCAACCAAAATATCACAGAGGTAAGAATCCAAACCTCCAGTCTCTCCCCTCCTTGACCCTATCCTCCTTTATTAATGTACCTGCCATATATTCCACACAGTCTTTTACGCGATTGGCTGAGCAGGTGCTTGCAGCCAATAAGAAGGACCTGGACCTTCTGCGGGCATCCATCACTGACGAACTCAACCTGGCTGCCCTCGAGGAAGAGGAGGGCATCCGTGACAGCGGGGCGCCCGATGGACAAAAGGGCTGCTGGTGTTGAGCCTTGACATTCGGAATGTTAATATTTGCCTCCCTCTTCTGTTGGCACATTAATGGAAATAGTTTTGACTTTTGGAATTTTGGCAGCAAAATAAAAGGTATACTCCTCTTGTTGTGTTGTAGCGCTCTCGGAACTCAACATTTCTGCCCTAACTCCTGTTTATATTTGAAACACAATTGTTTGTGGCTGCATGGAGAGGGGTAGAGAGCAAGTGCGGGCCTAGTAGCTCTGTAGGGAGAGAAGAGGAGTGCAAGCCCCTCAGCATTCAGGTGAGGAAGAGTTTAGATGAAAACCTCGATGAAATTGATTGGACAGCACTTTTTTGTGTGCCGTGTATCTGGTGAAGGAAAATATGTAGCTAAATTCCTACTTTTCAAAAGCTTTCCCCGATGGGACATGACCAGTCAAACAGACTCAACATTTGTTTAACTAATTCACGGGTTGTTGGAGGAGGGCTGATTTTCTCCTAATTCACTACAAAACTTCAGTTAACTTGCACCTAGCTAGACTGAAATACAATGTCTAGTGATAGGAGGGCTATAGGTTTAAGACCTTGGCATTGCTGTAGAGGTTTAATTTGGAATTATCCACCACTTTTCTGAATGTTTTGTTTTTATACTGATTTAATCATCTCTGATGTTGATGAAAGGCACCTGTGCCTTTCATCACCAATTATTTGATTGACATTTATATCTCTTCAGCCTACCATTTCATTATTTATATTTAACAGTTCAATATGCATAACCTTTCTGCCATTGTATGCATTAGGTGTGGTCTTGTGTTTTACCACAAGAGGGTGCTGCATACAACAACAGAGCAGTAACCAGAAAGCTGTTGAGTGATGGACCTACATGGACACATGTCACAGTGATTATACTTTATACTGTACCGTGTGACGGCGTCAGCATCATATGCAGACTTTTTTCTTTTCTTGGTATTCATACAAGCAGTCAGATATGCATCATCGAAGATTTTACTCATATGACAACATATCATTTTTTTTATTACTAGTTATTAGAAATAATCATCTGACACAAAATTATACCACTGTCCTGTAGCAGTGCGAAAGATTTTGTTTTTGTATTTATTTATTTTTTAGACATATTTATGCAAAAAAATTCAGGCTAAGGTACTTATGACTAACGACTATACGTAAAGTAAACTAGGCTACATACAAGTTTGTTTTTTTAAACAGGTTAGAATCGTGAGAAATCAATGTTTTGACGATTGATGTTAGAGGGCAGTGTGAATCAACTAGTCAACAGCGACAGCGGTGATAGTCTGACTGAAATATTTCCTCTGTGTATAGGTCACTGTTCATTTTCACTGATTTTGTTTTTGGTGCTATGCCAATTGAAATATTTTCAGACGTTAAAAGGGACGAGCGAGAGAATTGCATGCGATCCCTGTCTCCTTTCCTTTTATTTATTGCAACTTCAGTGAAGTTAAACTGACCATTGTACAAGTTGACAAGAGTTGCCTGTATACAAAGGTATATTTGGCTACATTTATTTTGTCGCAAAATAGTGTAATTAAATGCATCTTAAAGCAACAGTTTATGTGCACAAGTGAAATGGCAGTATGTTGTATTGAATACCTTTCTGGACTATGCTCAAGATACACACGTATCAGTGTTTTGATTAATATTCTTGGTTTCTTGTGAAATGTGTAAAATGGAACATGCTATTCTTCAAAAGGAGATGTCAGATGTTTGAGTAAATAATTGCAGATAACAGAGCCAGAGCACAGGTGTCTTCTTAAATTTGATAAAAGCATATCTTTCCCACCGATACACACAGGTTAGAATGCCATATCAAATTACAAAAGAACTGTGGTTTATACATACACTGCTCAAAAAAAAAAAAAAATGGAACAGTGAAATCACACATCGGGTATCAATGAGTTAAATGTATTAAAGATCTAAATCTTTACTGTACATTGAGTAATTTGTTGAGAACAAAATGTTGAACAACGGTCAATAGAAACCAAAATTACCAACCGATTGAGGACTGGATTCAAACCGAAAATCAATTGAAATCACAGGCTGTTTGAACTTGCATACATTTAATCACAGCAAATCATGATGTGACTCAGTAATGTGTATGGCCCCCACGGCCCTGTATGCACTCCCGACAACGTCTGGGCATGCTCCTGGCGGCAGATGGTGTACTAGGGGATCAGGGCGCCAGTGAGTTCCTGGACAGTCTGTGGCGCTACTTTGGCGGAGACGGATGCACCGATACATAACGTCAAAGACGTTCTCAATTGAATTCCGGTCTGGGGAACGTGAGGGCCAGTCAATGGCATCAATGCCTTCGTCATCCAGGAACTGCCTACACACACTCTACTGTAACAGCAGTTAGGTTAGGGTACTGTTGGCTACCACGTGGAGGTCTGTGCGACCCTCCAAGGATATGCCTCTCCAGACCATCACTGACCCACCGCCAAACCAGTCATGCTGGATGATGTTGCAGGCAGCATAACGTTCACCACGGCATCTCCAGACTCTTTCACGTCAGTCACATGTGCTCAGTGTGAATCTGCTCTCATCTGGGATGAGATGAGAGCTGGGAAGAGAACCGCGAGCTGTTGCATACAGCTTAACAAGCCTTGTTGTGCACGTATTCCAACAGACAGTAGGGCCAACATTTCTTAGGTCATCTAGCAGACGCTTTTATCCAAAGCAACTTACTATTACATGGAGCAGGTAGGGGTTAGACATCTTGCTCAAGGATGCTTACAGGTAGGCCAACTCTGGGGCTCGAACCCGCGACCACTAGACTATCAAGTCCCGTGAACCACACCCCCCGACGCTCCCTCCCTCATACAGACATTGCTAAATCAGGACCACACCCCCACAGGCGCCAATGGCGGACCTGCCAATTCTGGTGTTCTCTGGCGAATGCATGGTGCTGAAATGTGAGCGTCTGTTTCAGACAGTTTGATCAGAAACGTGCACACCAGTAGCCCGCTGGAGATCTTTTTGTATGGCTCTGGCAATACTCCTCCTGTTCCTCCTCACACAAAGGAGAAGATATCGGTCCTGCTGCTGGGTTGATACCCTTCCATGGCCCTGTTCAGCTCTACTTGTGTAACGGCCTGTCTCCTGGTATCTCCTCCATGCTCTTGAGACTGTAGTGGGAGACACAGCAAACCTTCTTGTGTCTGCCTGGGAAACCTGAATGGGCTGCAGGTACCGCCTCATGCTACCAGTAGTGACGAAGACACTAGCAAAATCCAAAACTAGAGAAGAATCAGTCAGGAAGGATAAGGAGAGAACAATTGTTTGTGGCACCACCTGCAAAACCATTCCTGTTTTGGGGTTGTCTGTTGTCACTTTCATTTGCACCAAAATAGCTGGCACTGATTCACAATCATTTATGCTTTCTAACTGGACAGATTGATATCCCTGAAGTTTAATTGACTTGGTGTTATACTTTGATGATTACGTGTTCTCTTCATTTTTTTGAGAAGTGTAGTTATCATGCTATCATGCGTTAGTAGTAGGCAATAGCAAATTATGGTAATGCCTGTTTTAGTCACTAGATGGCATTTTAATACCTCTGATAATCCTCGTCTACAGGCACAGGTGACTTTCAAGTCTCAAGCAGGAAAGATAAATTGTTAGCTTTATCATCATTACATTGTTAAAAATGCAGAAAACAACATAAACCTCTCGTTCTGAATCCTGGTAGTTTTAGTCATTAAATTTAAAGCAGGTCAAGTTACACAAAAACTATGTTTTTCTTCATCACATAGGCTGAGCTATGTTGTGAAATGAGCCCTTTGGTGGAAATTAGCATATGATGAATATGCATGTAGAGCTGTTGCCCTGATGTAATGGTTGACAAATATGACAGCTCAGTATCTATCGTCTGAGTGACACATGAACACTCATACAGAATCACAAGCCAATTTGTACCCACACATTCACATACCGCCCACACACACACACACACTCAATTGTGATAAAAGGGGAGGAAAAGATTGAGCCTTTCAAAAACGTAGCCTACTTGAAAAAGACATAAAATACAATCATGCTTGGCCATAGCAAACCAGAAACCAAATCTTTAAATAGATGCCACATCACATTTAGCAGCAAGCAGTGCAGTGCAGGTGGTGTAACACACATTATACAGAACCCTCCTGTCTACTAATACTGTAGATGCGTTACACTCTTCATTTTCCTGTGTTCATGAAAAGCCTTGTCTAGCCACCCCACTTTAGGAATGCAATAAAGCTAACCTAACTTGGAATAGGAAAGCTATCTGTAGTATTCTGATATTAAACAAGTGCTATATTATTTATCTAGTTTTTAGTGAGTGGGCTTTGCCCTTTAAATCCCATGACCACCCACATAGGTGTTAATGTGGATGGTTACACCTCTTTTTGGTGGAGTATTGTTGCAAATTTCCAAACTGTAAATACTCATTTGAGGGTATCAGAAGTCCCACCCTAACAGATGGGACAAAACATACACAGGAGATTAAGGGAAATGTCAATAAAGTGGTCTAGATGCCCACACAGTATTTAGAGCCTTATCAGCCTTATTAACTGGGGGATCATAATAATTTTTAAATAATAAATCATAAAATCTACTTAGATCAGCTCTTACAATATCAAGCACTTTGCCAGAATTTATGTTGCAATTAATGACTGTTTTGAGGAGAGAATGAGTAATGTACTGAAAAATGCAGAAGTGAAGTATCCTGATGACATGATGCTGCCCTTATTCTAGGAGAATGTTGTTTGCTTGAAATAACTGGTGGTTAAGGGGTTCAACTGTTGACAAATGTACTGATTGTAAGTCGCGTTGGATAAAAGCGTCTGCTAAATGCTGTAAATGTAAATGTATTATTCTTCCAATTTTAGCTTCATTAAAATGCACATAAACTTCTTCCAGTGGTGTCGATGGAATTGTGTTTTAATTCCCCCAATGTGTTTCTGTATTATGTGTGTGCAGAAAAGAAAGCCTATTTTATTGCTGCATAGCATGATCGTGCTGACACAAAGTGCTAGATGCACACAGACAGAGTATACAGTATACTATATGTCAATATGACAACATGCATAATACAAAAAGACAAATGATTTAACACGGTTTAATGATTTTAGCTTTACAATAAAAATTAATCCAAGCCTGAATACGCATTCATTCTAGATATCTTGATAAGGTAAGAAGTGTCGTTACCATGGCAATTTTCAAACATTCCCGTCACACATTCCACATGAACGTGGAGCCGCCGGGCTGCCAGAAATGCCTGCCGGGCATTGCTTTGTCCTATTCTTATTTTCCCAAACTGCTAAGCATAGAAATACACTATTTTCATGTTTTTTTAATTTTTATATTTGTTCTTGTGTTATTTACTTTTGTATACCAGAAGCACACAACTGTAATACTCACAATACAAGGCCATTATGATCTCACCTCAAGTATATCTCACCTCATGATGTCACAACGGGGTGTGGCTTCAGTGCTTATCTATAGAAGGCCGAAACAGCCATTTGACATCATTAAACAAAAGACCTACAGTATAAAAGTTCTTTGCAAATTGTACCAGATTTGACTGTGTATACACAATGGCTCCCTCAAAGGCTGCACCATCTACAATGGCTACAGCTAAGAAACCTACCAAGATTTCTCCAGAGACCAAGAAGCTGGTGAAGAAAATTATATTTTGTTAAGCAGAGCTTTACCAACAGAGGAAGCAAATAAATGACTTTAAGCTGGACGGTTAAAAGCCATCAAGTGGAGATCAGAGGTCTAAAATGACCTGCCACTATGTTTAACAACAGAGAAAATCTCCTAAAATATCTTTTTTCAACTTGACATTTGACAACTTTACCCCCAACCTTAGAAAAAGTGAAACATAAACAGTATATAAGAATGTATAATTGTGGAGGTGTGGGCATGTTTTAGCTCTGTCTGTATGGGAGGGAGTGTCGGGATTTGTGGTTTAAAATTAAATTAAGCTACTTTATTTTAGTTTAGGGTTTAGTGAAGACAGATCATTTTTGACCCTTAGGATAAGGGGAGTATATAGAATGTTAAGACTACACAAGGGTTAAGTACATGGTGCATAACCACCAGAAGAAAATTGAGAAAATAAAAACAGAGGATGTTGTGTCTGCTATGCAAATACAGTAAGAGCAGATACAGAGAATAACCTTTGTGGACATCAAGGCGAAGGAACTGGCCCATGAAAAGGACACCAAATCTCTTAAAATAAAACGAACAAAATCAACAAAAGATTTTCAGAGGAAACTCAAAGAAGAATACAAATATGCTGCAATATAGCTACACCATAAGAGGAAAAAAAGAAATGCCTGAGACTGAGAAACGAAAGACCAAACTAATAGTACAGTAGTAATATAGTATATGCAAGCCGTGCAAAGAAACTTTAGACAAACATTTTAGACATGGAGATTTTAAATGTGCGATATGGAGCACAACCAAGAGAATCCGAGATAAACAAGAATAATAGTCGGACAAAAGATCTGGACAAAGCGACGGAACTTCAAAACAAAATTCCTAAATATGTGAAGCACTACACCACACTAGAGATTCTCAGGGCAATTTTGACAGTAAAAGATAAAGTGGGAAGTGGGAACATGAAGTGCAGCTGCAAAAGTTCACTAATCTCCAGACGGAGAGTGACAAGCTTTACCAGACCAGGAGACCCAGCAGCAACATGGCTGGAAGAAGTTGCGGCTGGAGAGACAGCAAATCGCAGACCCAATGGAGAACACTACAGTCTGAAGAATCACAAACATCTTCAGATGAAACCCCTCTTAAAAATAAATGAAAAAGATGACACTGTGCTAGGCTGAAATATATTTGTACCTGCATTTTTCACATTTGAGTTATAACATTTGTAGTAGGTCTAATACAATATTTACACCATTGACATGAGGATGAACCTGCATAAGCCGTATGCAGAACCTTGCTAATCAAAGACCATTCAAATATATTCAGTCTTTAAAAGTGCCAATTTCTGATACCATTGTTTAGGATTCCGTAATAAAATAAAATAAATTTAAAAAACTCCCCAGCAACAGAACCTTTTTTCTAACAGTTATGGGTTTTTTCACAATGACATTGAAATGTTAATGAAGATACAGTACAAGTACAGAGACAAATCTTTTTTTGTGGTGGTGGT
>JAODLI010033559.1:0-19193 GCA_027575585.1 Percopsis omiscomaycus | reverse complement strand
AGAGAGGTAGAGAGAGGTAGAGAGAGGCAGAGAGAGGGAGAGAGAGGTAGAGAGAGGCAGAGAGAGAGAGAGAGAGAGAGAGAGAGAGAGAGAGAAATCACATTCCACTACAAACCATTCAGACTACATGTTGGCCAGGGCATTAGATTTGAGTCAGGGGGGGATCAAGCCCTCCTGAGTGGGTGTGACGCTGGGCTGAGGGGGGGGGGGTTATAGAACGATCTGTGCTTCCATGACACAACACAAGCTTTAGAGGTATGGCTCGGAGCCCTAGGTTGTGTAAGGTTTGTGTGTGTGTGTGTGTGTGTGTGTGTGTGTGTGTGTGTGTGTGTTGTGTTATGGATGTACTAGTACCAATACAGATAATAGGCTGACTAAAAGTGATTCAAAATGTTTTTGGTTTGCAGTGCTGTATTCCAGTCAGGCATAAACAGGCATAAACAGGCATAAACAGGCATGAACAGGCATAAGAGATCAAGGCCTCAAGATCAAGGATCTTCACTGTCTTAATTTTAAAGGTACACTCCTCAATTCCAGTGTTCCAGGGCCCCCAGAACCCCAAATCTCCATCCCAGCTCACTGTTTATATTTCAAAGCGCAGCTGTCCGAGAAATGGCGTGTTACTGTAGGGTGAAGGGTGAAGGAGGGCGTGAGCCATGGAGTGCTGTAGAGAGGGGAATCGAGAGGAGTGCAAGCCACTCAGCACTCAGGTGTTGGAGAGGCACAGGGAGTTTAAAAAAAAAAGTGTTTGCAATGCTGGTTTCAACCACAAGGGCAATTTTGGACAGAAATTGAGGGGTGTACCTGCATGGAAACACCAAGGACCATTTTTTTAATAAAGTTTCCCAATAATTAAAACTTAATATACCATAGGCTGAATTTGCTAGTATTGGTTCATCCCTTTCATCCATTTAATATTCTTTCTTCCAGTCTCCTTGTCAGTCGAGATGTGAGGTGTGTTCTGGCTAAAGCAAACCAGTGGGAGAGAGAACGCATGATCTTAAGACAGAGTTAGAAATGAATTATCACCAAGAGGCAAGCAGCTATACTTTGTTATTTATTGTATTTATATTAATGAAAAATTCGGATGATCGCTCAAATGCTCAAATGATCTTTAGTGAGGGTGGAAGGAGGAGAAGTCGAGCCAATGGAGGACAGTGAAGCCGAGGCAGAAAAGCTCTGTGGAAAACTAGGTCAGAATCTGCCCTTCCATTTTTTGGTCATTCACATTTATTCTTTATGTTTTTTTTTCTTTTTTAAAGTAGTAAGTAGTTAAAACATGCATACTTGTACGTACAATGCAATTTTCATTAAGATCTTATCGTTTTCTGTACTTTTATTTTACATTGTCTAAATGTAAGGCTCTGTCAAAGTTCATGTGAATTTAATAAAAATATTGTGAAAACAAGGAACAAAAAGCTAAAACACTGAGGAAATAAGGAATTCTCTTTCTTACTCTTAGCTAATAATGAACTTAGCCCTGGCTATCTTCTGTGGTTTCACTGCTGTACCTACCCCCATGTTTAGGGGGATCATTTTGGGCTTTAAACGAAGGCTATGGTTTGGTTCTGGGGTATGTTAGAGGGAATGGGCGAGGCATGGTTGTTTTTAAACTGTCCCCACTGTGATCCTGCTTCTGTGCTGCCTATAAATGGAGTATCTCATTTTGGGAAGCTGTATAAATGGAGTTACACGCCGCTGGAAGGGAGGGCTGCTTGAATAGACCTCTTCAGAGGAGACCACACCCAGCTTCTATCTGCTGGCTTTGGTCAGACACTTGATTTCTGGGATTAATCGCTGACACCACACGTTTGGTTTATATCATACAGAAAAAAAAACAAAAAACAGATGGGTTGGTCAGCTTGTGCCACAATCCACAGTTGTGCTTGAAGGGGTGTGTTTAAATGATTTTAGTTACAATTAGGTTTTTCATAGCAGACGCTTTTATCCAAAGCGACTTACAATGACATGGTGCTATTACATATAGGCAGCAGGTAGTGGTTAGGCATCTTGCTCAAGGATCCTTACAGGTAGGCCAACTCTGGGGCTTGAACCCACACCCTTCTGGCTGGGACACCTAGAACACTAGACTATCCTGTCCCCTAGTTTAAGTTTAGTTTTTGTACCTACTACTTAGTGTGTGTACCTACTGTATACAGACTTTTGACCATGTACAGAATGGAATGTGAATCTACGAAATGCCCTTAAATAAAGCTACACCTCCTGCCTGAACACCATATGTTTGCCTTTTGAAGACTTCAGCGCCCGGTTCCTCTTCCCACCCTTTAGACGGCCATAGCTCTTCTGCACTCACAGCTTTATACACACACACACACACACACCCAAATCACAGCCTCTCTCTTCCAACTTTCTATTTTCTTCCTGTGGTCTGGGAAAAAAGTGTTCACAGATGTGTGTGTCGTGGAGCATTGCAGTCCATGGGCCTACAAGCAAAGGGAGGGGTGGGGGGAGCTCTCTGTTAGAGCCGGGGGGTTAGAGTCGGGGCCTGCGGGGGGCACCTGGGGTTTGAATGAATGGTGAATCTCCGTGAAGAAGTTGGCTCTTGTCCTACAAGATTTATTTCCATTTTGTGGCGTTCTGTGGGCGTGGCAGGCCATAACCTATGGCTTTGTGGTCACACAGCATTCTACAGTCCAAGTCAGGCAGGAGGTCGGTTACACATGACGGAGACACACTTGGTACACGGACACACACACACACACGTGCACGCATGCACACAAACACACACACACACACACTTGCTGGCACATACTCTTTAACACACATTCATTTAAGTTTCAATTAATACCCTGCTGGTAGGGCGTACTTACTACACCCGTGTGTAAAATCAAACTGTGGGGACAGCACCATCTGCTGGTTAAACTTGGTATGGCATATTGTGGCAGAGTGGTCTCCGGTGGCGACTCCTGACAAATCTCTCAGTGGGGGTAGTTGTTGCGATAATGGCAAAGGTGACTCGTTCAATGGGTAAATTAACCAGCTAGCTAACTTGACATTGTCACATTGCATTGTACAATTTGTTTTTTTCTGGTCACCTCACATAGCAATACCACCAGTTACCACTAGATGGCACACAACATGAGACAAGGAGAGATAACATAACAAAATACCTTTCTAGATACACAGTTCATTCAGTTATATGTAAATATTAAAATATGTGGATCAGCATTCATCCAACAAGTGGCCTAATCAGCTGCATTCACACTAGGGCTGGGTATTGGCAGGGACCTCGCGATACGATGCGCATCACGATACATGGGTCATAATACTATGATGCGTATCACGATACATGGGTCACGATACGATGTGTATCACGATACATGGGTCACAATACGATGCGTATCACGATACATGGGTAACGATACGATGCGCATCACGATACATGGGTCATAATACTATGATGCGTATCACGATACATGGGTAACGATACGATGCGTATCACGATACATGGGTCACGATACGATGCGTATCACGATACCTTACATATTGCGATAGATTGCAATACTCTGTATGAAAAGTTTAGTCTAATATGTACATCACATTATATTGATAACTCAGCAGACAAATTGAGTCAAAACTATTTAATTAAAATATTTTATTCCGCTTTATTAGAACGGTATTTGCATTGCACACTGTGTTTTAAATCCGTTTAAAACATGAATAATGTATTGATTATTGAATTACATTAATTTTGTATATACTGTATATTCCACATCTTGTTCTCTATATTTTCGTTGTGCTTTTTAATGCATCGATATGTGGAGATAAAGAAATCTATACAGTATCGTGGAAAAAAATTGCGTGATACTCAGCTGTATCAATTAATTTTTGCACAGCCCTAATTCACACCTTTGTAGTTTCATTGTGGCTTTAACCTGTAGGGGGTACTGTTCCTAATTTGTCTTTAAAGTATGGATACAGCCTACTTTAATTACATAAACGCAGTGTGGTGTTTTGGTATGCGCTATGGGCAGCATGGTAAACAATGCAAAACATTTAAAATAATAATACCATAGTGTTAAAAGAAATAAAAGCACAGTAGTAGACAAACAACCCTATTACGACTAAGGACCTCAGCCTCTATGCTTGTATTTGCAGAACCTGTTGTACCTGATATGTACATAAAAACAACGCTGTGGGGAGGATGAGCTCATTAATTCTTCCTCACCACACAGTCCCGGGGGCGACTTTTGCTGCTCAAGAGCACAACGGGTTGGCCCAGGAGCGCAGAAGGCAAGCTCAAACCAGATGAAGGAGGAGGATATCTCGTACTCCACCCACCTGCCCAGTATCCACCCAACTATTCACCTGTCTTCCCCTCCTTCCACGTTTCTACCCAGAGCTCCAAGCCAAGAACACAGACTTCTGCCCGCCAACTGAATATTTCTCTCTCTCTCTCTCTGTCTCGTTCTCTCTCTCTCTTGTTCTGTCTCTCTCTCTCTCGTTCTGTCTCTCTCTCTCTCTCTCTCTCGTTCTGTCTCTCTCTTTCTCTCTCGTTCTCTCTCTCTCTCGTTCTCTCTCTCTCTCTCTCTCTCTCTAGGTGCATTAGAGCATCCCCGGAACCACAAATTGTCCGACCACTTCACTGTTTATAAAAGCTATGGGTTAGAGCCTATGAGCAATTTAGGAGAAGAAGTAGAGGGGAGTGTGAGCCACTCAGCACTCCCCTCTACGTGTTCTTTAAATAAAGGAGACATACTTTACTCCTACTGTATATATGTGAATGTCCATTGTTCATTTGTAGCTTTGCACACTGACTCCATCGTTAGCATCCGTTGGACTCTGTTGGCCTTTTGCCCACCAGTGCTAACTCGTCATCCTTCCTGTACGCCAGTTCACTCCGAGTGACATTGAAACAACAAAGATTCCACCTGTGTTTTTACTCTGCTTCTCCCATGTCAGTTTTGTTGCACCTGAAAATACTTCTTGATATTGATATGCACATAATTTATGCCATTCGTTGCACTCTGTGGTAGAATGTTGTTTGCCATGGGTGTAACTCAGGTCAATTATAACAGCATCGAGATGGCATCTTCTATTTGCGTATAATTTGCATAGCCGGTAAGCAGAGAAAATCTTAATTCACGCAACTTGTACCTCTGAGTTTATTTGGTTGATTAGAATGTCTGTAGACTCTGTTTGAAGTTAGTTGAAGGTATAATGCAAAAATGTCATGTACTAAAAGAGACTGAGCGAGCAGTGTGAAGCAGTCTAACCAGACACATTAACTTCAACAATTCATTTAGACAGTCACTGTGAAAAAGGATGATTTATAGGCTAAACGGTAAGAAGGTTAGCCTGTCTTCGGTAACACTTCCTGGTCACTGTGAAACCGGTCTAATGCCCTAACAGAAAAACACACAAATTTCACATGTGATCACTTGTAAGGGCATCACAAGCCAGTATGACGTGGTGCAAAAATTACGAAGATGTAATTAGGTGGGTGTGACATGAAACTCAACCAGTTTCCACACCCTGTCTGTGTCATACACCCAACTGTCCACACGGTACTTCTGTGCTCTGCACGGTTTTATTCCACAGGATAGGAATCACACAGGACTTCCACACTGCCTGGTACATGGAATCACCAAATCACACAGGACTTCCACACTGCCTGGTACACGGAATCACCAAATCACACAGGACTTCCACACTGCCTGGTACACGGAATCACCAAATCACACAGGACTTCCACACTGCCTGGTATATTATAATGCTTATGCAAGACTTGACACTGCCTGCTCTCGTTAGGCCAGTTTCCACGACTACCAGGTGGGCAGTTCACTGTTTCTCAAATTCAAGGAAGGATCCTTAACGGCTGCTATTTCAAGGATGCTTACGTCATCGAATCCCGCTTAAGGACATTTCCGATGTCTAGGATCCTTTGAATTCTACCAGGGACGGAGTCCTTTCGATCAGAGAATTTTTAAGGACGCACGTGTGTATCCTCAGCGTTCTTAAAGTACCCACAATCCTATGCGCACTGTTCCATTATGTGTTCTCCGAATGAAGGAGTCCCGCCTAGCCTCTGAAGGACCCGACTTGGAAAGACCCGTCCCACCACTGGGTGTTGCCGGGCTGCGTTCGAAACTGCCTACTCGCATACTGTTTAGTATGCAAGAATAGTATGTCCGAGACCGTGTACTATGCACAAAAAAGTGTGCGAAAGGTACCCGGATTGTATAACATTTCTGGTGAGATATCGTGGTGTGCAAAGCGGGACCCTACGCTGGCCCAAATAACCAAATAAGCCACAATGGTTGTTGCTGAAATGCCAAACAAAGTTGCAAACAGTGTGTGTGTGTGTGTGTGTGTGTGTGTGTGTGTGTGTGTGTGTGTGTGTGTGTGTGTGTGTGTGTATGTGTGTGTAAGGGAGAGTGCACAAAGGTGCAGCTGAGAAGGCTGCGAGGGAGACAAGCTTGCTAACACCCCTCACGGCCTTGTCAGCTGCACTCGTCTCTCCCTCTCCTAAATGCAAACAGCCCCCCCCCCCGCGTGCCACTGAGCAAAGCCATTGGGAACTACGAGCCGCCATTTTTTCCTATATGCGTCTATCTCTATTTATAAATCTGGTTCATCCCCATGTATAGGCCTTATTCTGTTTGGTTGAAGTTGGTCAAATCTCCTTGCACACGTGTTTATAAATGATGCTACCATCAAACTTTGTTGTTCTGATTAGTTGCAAATAAATTCATAAAACTAAAAGTCAATCTACCACAAAACAACAATCTGAAATTATCTGGGGAAAAATCGGGAAAGAAAAAGTTTAAAAGTTTTGTTGGAAGTGGTTTACAATTCTTGTGTATTATACTATATTTTGCTCTATTTTTGTATATATTTGTGATGTAATGTATGTATAATTGTAATTGCATCTGATGATGCAACTTAAAATGAAATGATGACCTCAGAATTTTTGTATTCAGTCTTTTTATGTCTGTGTTAGTGATTATGGGAAATATTGAGCTATTGTGGGACAGTGCCAATTAATATTAAGGCGATAACATTAACTCATTTAACATTTCTTTCTTGAAGGTCTAAACCGGCAATGAAATTAAATTTATGCAAAATTTACTTAAATTACTTTTTAAACTTGACTTTTTTGAAACTATAAAAAAAATGTATTCGTTGGCTACTGTTATTTGAATAATCTAGAATGTTTCAAGAACATTTTATTTTAATATTTTAAATAAAGGGTGTCCCATATTATATTTATCATGATTTGGGCTGCTTACTGAAATATACTGTAAATATTTACGTAAATAGCACAAAGTAAATAAATAAAGCACATTTGGTTAATGGGTAACATAAGTGGAACCATGTGTCCCATAATATCTGAATACACCCCTCAACAGAAATAGGCTAATAGGCTTATACAGCAGACTATTTTTTACATTTTTACTTTTTACATTTACATTTAACTTTTCATCATAGCCTTTTCCAGAGCTTGATCTCACATCTCGGGTCGGGTGATGATTTAAGTCCAGAAGCCTATTGGCAGTGTTTGTTTATTTTGCTATTATGTCAGCATTACGCTTGCTGACAGTGCTATCGGGCACGATAGGTGGGCGACCTTTAAGGCGACAACTTTTAGCCTACATTGGTAAACTGATGTCCCAAGTCTCGTGACATGTCAATCCGGATTCTGGGAGGACGCGCAGAACTTTATCCCCAGGGCTTCCATCACCAAACTGCTACGAACAACACGCCCACAATAATACACAGGTGACATGACATAGCTACCTGACAACACATCGTTCCGAATTCGGATAAAGCGAGCTGTTGCTGTGTGGATCATCGAGATCAAAACTCGAACTGGGCACCAAATCTTAGGGCAGAAGACCGCAAGAATAATGACAAGGTAGGCTATGGTTCCGCTGCAGTCCAAAATTATAGGAGATTATTTACCAGTTTGTTTATTTTTCAGCCTACAAGAGCGACTGGGACACAGGACGATCAGTCAATGTTTTAACGCAAATCCTGCCAAAAATGTAATGAAATCTGTCTAAACGGCAATTACTAGACATCAATTAAACAGCTCTTCTACAATCCTTCAGGGTTGTCAACCGTCTAAATGACTTACAGTTTATAAAAACATCTACATTTTTACCTTGAACGTAAATATAGCCTGCGTAAAAAAAAAAGTTTGAACGGTAGCCTACCTAAAAATGTCCCATAAATCTCCATTGTACATTGGAGCGCTCTGCGCGCTCTAGTTGTTGGGCGCGCCTCTGCGTAAGCGAGCGCGGGCAGGTGAACTACCGGTGTGTTGAGGATGCAGAGCATAGAGAAGCGAGCGCTCCCTGTGAGCGAGAATGCAAAAGTATGTAAAACCGTGAAAAACAATACCCCGCTTCCATCCACGCTGCAAGAAGTAGCATACTCCAACGTGACATTTTGTCCGGGTCACTTGAATTGCACTTTCATTCAGCCAAACGACTCAAATGATCCTACGACCTTATAACGTCATTTCAATAGCATCAGGTGTGGCCCATATGACCACAAAAAACCTCAGGGAAGTTCAGGGGAGTAGGGTAGGCTAACTGTTAACCCTTGACTCACACACTTTTTAGTGGTGTATAATGGCATGTCAGTAGGCTAGTCAATAAACCACTTGCCCTCTGTTGAATTCAGCTAATGCAAAAATCCCTCTCCAACAGAGACAGTCGGTTGGACAGTAGGCCTAGATGGACAGTATAGGCCTAATGAAGTTATAGGCTACATGTACTTTATTTCGTATAAACCGATGTTTGAGTGGTTTTCATGCCTATGGCTTCATAGAAACAAAGCAAGATACTTTAGCTTACCAGAGTATTTCATGGTAGCACGGTACTGTATAGCACCATTTCTGACTGAAACCAATGAGGACATCAATGGATGAAGCACCAGCTCTGTTTTAAAGTTTTGACTGTTCCTATGGAACATGTCACCGTGCCAGCCGACATGCCCGTGCACGTGTAATTAGGATGCCCTTTGCTCCTGTTCCCCACTGTCCTAAAGTGAGTTGCGCTCACGTTTGTGCTCAAACGCAATCAGAAAGAAACAGATTTTATTTCTTTATAATGCAAGACACAGATTTTGAGCTTCATGCTTGATTTAAATGACACTTTTTTTGTCAAGTTGACACCAAAAATGATAATGTTATATTATGACAAATCAAATGTTTGATTACAAGATTTAAACTGATGTATTTTTGTATTTCAAGTTTTTGTATTGCAAAAGCCAAGAGATTGCGATCTCATTCATTTTGTATAACACATTTAACACACTTCGCTCATGCCGATGAAGTTTGTAGTCATAGCAGACTAACCGTATTGCCAGCAGCTTTGTTGAATTAACCTTAAAAGTTTGTGTGTTTTTTTACTACTCCCACCTATTTATGTATATGTTTTATATAGTTGTGTTTTTATCTCGGGCAGAACACGTCATGTGCTGTTACACATGTCACATGACGTGGGTTAGTGACAGTTGCGGGGAGGTCTTTGTTGATTGGATTTGACAATTTTTTTCCAAAAATATTCCACCATAATAGCAGGGCTACAGAAGCTCCGTTATACTGAAGAAATATTATATATTATAACATAATACGTAGTGTTTGTTATGTGTCAATGGTCGTGTTTGGTTCTAAAGGGCCTAACATAACCTTTCACCTCTGACCTCTGACCCTGAACCAAACGCAATCAGCATCTTTCCCTCTGTACAGAAAGTTATCTCTTCAGGTCAACATTTTTAAGAAGGTCTCAGATAATAATACTAGAGACCCTTCATAGCTCCCACTTAACAATATATTTGCTACACAGATAGGGGGACAAAAACAAGATACACAATTAGAATGTTCTTGTTAACTAACAATATCGCTAACCTAAATGGAGATAGACTTTGTCTTTCATCACTAAGATGAACCTTCACCTTTATGTGTTTCCCAATCTCTGAGCTGAACCGTTCCCGTTGTTTGTTTCCAATATGGCTACACACTACTTTTGCAGTTTTGTTAACAATTTATATCCTTACTGAATTTAGAGAGCGTATTTGGTCTGGCTATCCCACTCCTTCTGCTTTCCCAGATCATTGAATGCGTTAACAATAGTTTGGCTAATTTGGCTGATTTGAAAAACAGCTGTTCAAAATTAGGTATTAATTACCTACGATGGCATTGACGCCTTAGAGAGGGTACTAGCCAGTGCTACATCAGACAGACAGACATCGTAACATGCACACATTGGACCATCAAACATTTATTGATGACTTACAATGATTAAATACCAACTGGAATGTTGCCATCTCAACAGTTCTAAAATAAGAATGATCTCATCTGTGGTGATGCAATTATCTTTGACAATATTTGTGCCTCTGTTTCTTTTGATCTGATCGTTTGCATGTAGATCCTGGCATAGACAGCTTTATAAACAAAGCCAGACAGACTAGACTGTGTTGTCCTAATTTATTTTTCTAATGCTTGGTGTCTAGCAGCCATTCATTTAAAAACACTGTCCTCATTCTTACATGTAAATACTTTACGCATACAGCTTTCAGTTCTCTGAAAAAATCTATAATATATAAAATGAGAGTTCCCCTGGTTTCAGCTCAGGTTTACAAGGCAACGGAGGGTTTTCCACCATCTTCCACTGCCACGTTAACTGCCCTTCAGATGGCTCTGTGACACTCGAGTAACTCGTCAGGAACCTCTCTCGCACACACAGGTGTCTGATCAGCCAGGCGGAGGTGCAGAACTTCATTGAGAGATGTATGATGGCGGTCGGAACCAAACCTCACCACGCCCGCAGCCTGGCAAAGGTCCTGGTGGAGGGAGATCGTAGGGGTCACTACAGCCACGGACTCAACAGGATGGGTCAGCACAAATACACACACACACACACACACACAGACACACCCACACACACACACACACACACACACACACACACACACAGTGGCCTTCCATGACCTTTACTAGGATATAGATTTATAGTGATTTGTAACATAAAATCGTTAAATATAGATTATATACTGTATAGTTATAGATTATTTTGATATAGACAGAGTGAGGGAATCAACGAAGTTGGCTCGTATTTAGTCCACAACACAGTTTTACGATACCCATTTAGTTGTTAGCTTATCAGCCCATAGCTGCTGCGTGATTGGGGAAAATGTGCGTCTCCATATTCAAACGTGGAAGCACGCATTATTTCTCTCCCTGTTCTCTTGGCCTGCGGCTCAGACATGTATGTGAAAGACATCAAGACCGGCATCTGTGCCAAGGACGGCGAACCCGTCCTGGTGAGGGAGACGGTGGCCACGGCTCTGGTGGACGGACGGAATCTCTTGGGGCCTGTGGTGGGCAACTTCTGCATGGACCTGGCCATCAAGAAAGCCAAGGAAGTGGGCATTGGCTGGGTGGTGGCACGTGGTGAGACCCTTTAACGGCATCCTAGCTGCACGGACCCACATTGTTATGATAATAATAATAATAATAATAATAATAATAATAACTATTATTAAGTCATATTGATATTAATATTAATATTAGGGTTAGGGTTAGGGTTAGGGTTGGGGTTAGTTATTAATTAGTAGTAGTAGTAGTAGTAAAAAAATATATATACATTTGACTTATATAGCACTTTTCTAAATACTCAAAGACGCTTTACAAAGAAAAGGGAGGGAGGGCAGGAAGAGAGGGGAAGGATTCATGTTGTGCAAATTCATAGGTGAAGTAACCCTGTTACATAATGCGGTTTTCGGGCAAATGTGAGATTGAAAAGGTGGGTTTACGAGCCTGTTTTTAAGATGACAGGGTGTTTGCCAGTTGGATGTGGTTGGGAGGCCGTTCCAGAGGGAGGGTGCGGCAACGGAAAAGGCCCTGTCACCCTAGGTCCGGAGCATTGTTGTTGGAATTAACTCATTGGGATCATTTTCATTTTGAGTGCCTCCTGAAACTGGCCTGGAGACCTCATTTAAATGTGTGTATTACAGTTATGACTACATGTTAATATGCAGGTTTGTTAAGATTGTCTTGGCATTTGAAAATAAGGTTGCTTTTAAAAGATGGAGGCACCCTCCCAACTCAACCAGCTCTAACCTGGTTTAGTATATGGTTTACCGGCCTTGTCTCTTTATCGCCGAATCACAGACAATTGTGATTGTAAGTGGATTTGTCAACAGCAGCAACTATGTTTGCTGGTTAGTTCAGTTTGTTTGAGTGATTGTTGACCTTGAAACGCCATTGTTGTGGGTTCAATCCCTGTTCTGGGACAGAATTTTTCTTTTGTTTTATGGAACAATTTAAAAGTTTGTATTATTTGGTGGACTGATTTTTGTCAATGATTATGTTCTAGGCTATACTCACAGATTGCGATTTAGTACCAAATAACTTTAAAGATAAAATTTAACTTTATGTAGAGTGGCCGATTCGTTTGAGTCGTGTCTTCCTTAAGGACGGCCGTAGGTTCTAATCACACGTTTGGAAAGGGAGGGGTATTCCGTTGGTTGCGATCTGCAACCTCACCGCTGGATGCCAGTAAATCCTACATACTGGACCTTTAAAACTGAAAAATAAAAGCCTTCACTATTATACCATTAATTGTTTTCTTTTCTCTCTAAGGTTCCAACCATTTTGGTATTTCTGGATACTATGCAATGCAGGCACTTAAAGAAAACATGATTGTGAGTTTACTAATACTAATCAACACTAACCAACACCAGTAGTAATAATATAGTAGCCGTATGTTAGCACTATTCTCTAAATAGTTTTGAGTTTGTCTTATTTTAGCCATGTTTGGTTTTCTTCTAATGGTTACTTTTATTATTACATAAAGATGCTAGCCTACATGAGCAATCCCATGTAGTGTCTAAACAGACACTGACAGAATTGTTTTTGTCAGTTCAAATAGGCCTGACAATAACTGGTTGGATTTCTGGTTGGATAAACACTTAATGGGTATTACTGGATGAAAATTGTTCCAGTAATTTGGCTCGCCAGTCTTTTTTTTTTACACAATTTCCACTACTGTAAATACATAGCAATCTGCGACATCAATTAAATTCCCTTTGATTGCTATAATTGCTAAGTGGAGACACATGCATTGTTCTTGTTTAAATGGTATTGTAGCGTGTAAAAATAATTCTCTTCATTACAGGGAATGTCCTACACCAACTCCTCTCCGCTGGTAGTCCCGACACGTGCTAAAGATGTGAGTCTGATGGAGGAAAAAAAGTATTGCATGCATTGCAAAAAAGTATTCGAATTATTAGATCATTTTGGAAGAAGAAGAACAAAATGGTTTAAAGAAACGGCTTCAACGTATTGAAGAAGGTTTATTGTCTATACGGCAAAAAAGATAATACTAAATTGTTTATACTGCAACGGCTGTTCTCAGGTTACCCTCGGCACCAACCCTATCAGCGTAGCCGCTCCGGCCAAAGACGGAGACAGCTTTGTCTTGGACATGGCCACCTCAGCAGCCGCACTAGGAAAGGTAAGATTAGGTGAAAGTATAAGAGCCATCATGAAGCGCAACATTCACAGATTTCCCTCTTTGATGACTTTCAACCGTTTCCCTGTAACCCATATTGCCACCTCGGGGCTTCAAGACCTTTTAGATGCGTGTTGTAACAAAGTGGGTGTCCATGCAGTGAATCTCTTTTCATATCCATATCAATTTATTGACGATTCTAACAAACTGTTTTTTAGGTTCCTAGAATTATATAAAATGCTATATTTAACATCTCAAACAACTTAACAACTCTCAAAGCGAACGCTGACATAACATGTTCTACAGTCTTTTCCAGCTCATATTTCCTATTGTGCTCTGACAAAAATGGCTAAACTGAGCTATGCTAAGCACACATTGCCAAATAAAAGAGACACTCCTTAATAAGTGTTGAGAACTGCCCCTTTGTAGAAGCCAACGTTACAAAAACGTTGTTTCGGTTAGCTGTATGCCTCTCCCACACCTAAATGAGGCCAGGACTGCTCTCTACTCTTCCCCCTGCAGCTCTCCTAGACTTGCACTGCTCTCTACCCCTCCCCCTACAGCCAAACATACTTTCGTGCGCACTTGTGTTTCAAACATAAACAGTGAGCGGGGGGAGCTGCTGCTGCAGTCTCAGAACCCATCGGCTGTATACATTATACGTCTGGGTGCAAGGGCCAATATTTCTGGGGTTCCGGTGTAGCCAGCGGGTATCCGGATAACGTATAACGTATCCGGGACAAGACGTCCTCTTCCGTGTGCCGGTCATTGTTTACAGTTCGATAGGCAACGTGAGAGCGAGAATGGAGTGGAGTTGAGTTCGGCTAATCTCTATAAACGGATATCTGCACATGAATGCATATAAATCTTTTTTTTTTAAGCGAACAAAAAGAAAAAGCGTCGTCAGACGATAGCAGCTTTTTTTTCGAGATTGCACTACGGCCAATGTGATTGGTCAATACTACTCGGACTACAAACTGACTACAAACGGACACCGTGACACTTACGATACCATCTTGTGCCGTTGCCAACAGATTCTGTATTCACATGAAGATATCTGCCTAATGAGATTACCACTGCTGTGTTTGTGTGTACATGCAGGTGGAGCTTCATGACAGGCGAGGGGACAGCATCCCAGAGGGTTGGGGGTGCGACGCCAACGGCAAGCTGACCACTGACCCTGGGCAGGTTCTTAAAGGAGGCGGACTCCTGCCCGTTGGCGGAAGTGAAGCTACAGGTTAATGACCTGCTAATAAAGCTGTTACCTTTTCAGCAACTATATGTTCAGCTGCTATTTTTGCTGCACATAGACCCACAGAAAAACACTGGCCAAGGTAACATAGAAATACAACGGCAATAAAATAATAAACTGGATCAAATTTAACATATTTTTAAATGATATCGTGACCCCCCCCCAACAGACTTTCTCTTCACCGCTCTGCATACTGTATCTCTCCATTGTGTTGATCTCTGTCGCCCTCTACCTGTGTTCACAGGAGGCTACAAGGGCTACGGTTTGGGCATGATGGTGGAGGTGTTTTGTGGCATTCTGGCAGGTGCCCAGTACAGTCGCCATGTTCGCACCTGGAAAGTCACTGACCGCGTGGCAGATCTGGTACCTGGTTTTTGATTGCACCCAAACAAATGCTATAGTGGGGGAAAAAATTTAAGCAGTGTCCTAGTTGTAGCTAATTTCATTACGCATTAGCACTATGCTAGCCTATAGCTATTTTCTGATTTTAATTTACATTCCTCAAGAGCATCCTAGCGCCCCTAAATTGAATTTAGGGCAACACAGAGAAGTTGTTTACCTATGAGAGAGGAATGAGTGCCACCGAGTTGAGGAGGGGCATGTTCCCAGTTTCAAACAATGTTTTTGTAATCCTGGTTTCAACCACAAGGGTAATTCCAGACACAAGCTGAGGAGTGTGCCTTTAACCAATTGATATTGAAATTGTTCTTGGTTTCTAAAATATCCCCAAGTCAAAACGGACACTGTTACACTTTGTGTTATCAAGTTACGCATTTGTCCATAGGGTCAGTGTTTTGTGGCGATAAACCCAGAGAACTTTGCCCCTGGATTCAATGACAGGATGTCAGATCTGCTGTCCATACAGAGAGGGCTGGAACCTGTAAGTAGACTTTATTTATAAAAATTATGGAAGTAATTAGCATTTTTTTGTTTGATGTCTGCACGGAAACATGCCACTAATGCAGAAACTTGCAAACGCCTAGACTGTCCTGCCCCCCGTACTGTTACTATGAATCTAGATGGAGAAAGCTGTGAATGTTCTGTTGTACCACAGGCTGATGCTGGCACTCCAGTGTTAGCTGCTGGAGATCCAGAGAGGGCTCACCTGGCCAAGTGTGAGGAGATGGGAGGAATCCCCTACCACCTCAATGTCGTCAGCTTCATGGTAAGAGATATGGTTAGAAGCAAATATTAGTGGATTGAGTTGACGTGTGGATATGGCACATTTGCCGAATTCCTGAATGCCTTAAGTAACTCTTTATGGGCAGGATAGTTTTTTATTCCCTAAGCAATGTTTTAGGCCTAGACTAAAAAAGGGCATGGTTTACATATACCTGTAAATTAATACATATTGGGCTCTAGTTTCCGATAGCGCTAACGCAGACATAGTGACAATTTCGTTGGGGGCAAGGTGGTTTTTCTCTCACCTGAACGCGTTTGTTTATTTCATTACATCGCTTGCGCCGAAATAGGAGTGGGCGCGCAGTAGAAGGTGTGTCAGTCAAAATCAGTGCTAGTTTGATGTCAAATGAAACCAAATAATGCGCCTGGTCAGACCACGTCTTAGCGCAGACGCAGGCGTTGTGTGGTAGTTTCCGGGCTTTAGGTGCACTAAGCACATACCTATCCAAAATCACACACGCCACTTTTGTGTATGTTATGTTGGCCTATTTCATGAATAATGTAACTAATGGCTACAGTCCTAAACCTTTTTAATCACAAAACAAAATATATGCACGTGTGTCATTGTCTTGCAACATAAAACAGTCAAAGTGTGCGATTACGAGTGGAAGACAACATGGCGACGGGGATTTCAATATTTCTATTAACCTCATTCAAGCTGAAAGGACGAAACGATTGCCTGATTGCTAATTGATCCTGATCCACAACCATTTAAGGTCTCCTGCTGTGTGCTCATAGAATGCACAGGAAATACTTTCGCCGTCCATTACGAAACTGGTAGATTGCCTTGACGGAGAGCGCGCTGCTGTTAACGGGAATGAGAGGAGCTGATTTCACTGGCCGTAATTGAAGACAGCCCCCACCACTCTGCTACTGATCCTGTATTCATTCTAATCCAATTCTTTTACAACTGCACCGCCGATTACCGCCACCGCCACATGCCCCGAAATTAGCAAAAAAGTATTGGCCACACCTTGGACCGACTTGCAACGTGAATTTGCGCAGTGCGCCTCCGCTAGCGTCTTGACCGGAAAACTAGGGCCCCATATCTTAATTATAATTTAAACCATGTACACTCATGTGAGATGGAGAGTCAAAAAATTTTGTAGGTACAGAATGAGCAATTTTCAGCTACATGAGGGACCTGTTGGTAGCGAAGGTTGCCATGTTTACACATATTGACACAGTGGCATGTGCACCACTAGGTGGCAGTAAATAGTATAAGAAACGTTTTATTTTTTAACTCTTTTAGCATTATGTTTTCAGGTGTTCCCATGTTTCTCTTGTAAATCAGAGTTCATCATTGAGACTCCTCCTTCTTAAATAAACGTTACTCAAATGTAAAAAAATAGCCATGTGCATTAAAATCTGCATTTACTTTTTTTTAGAATGACTGCGCTAAAAACATTGATGTCAGCCCGCTGCTACCAACTGATAAGCTCATCGCCAACTGACCTGCCCAGTCAAGATCCACAACACTGGGAACAACCGGAAACAAGGAATTTTGCACACATTTTTATGGGAAGTTTACACTGAACAGTGTGGCTGCTTCAAAGGGCCGTTCCCAGTTTTGGAGATCTTGCAGGTCTGGTTCCAGCGCTGCTTTAGTCCTGCCCCATCCACCTTCCTCCCCTATTTCCCTCAGTCTGGAGACCCCGTGTCAGTCAAACCTGTTTAAACTGGGATCGAAGGTGAACATCGGCGTCGCCCCCCGTAACAGTCTCATGTCACGCACACCATGGATGCCACCATCTTCATCCACTAGTCATCGAATAGTCAGGCCGCCAGGGCATGTAGGGAGCCCCATGCATGCAGATTGAAACGGAGTGTGAGGTTAGTATGGTCTCACAAGGCCAGCACTCGGGTGTAAATGGCCAGAGGCGGTGCATTACCAGGTTCAAAATGAAGCCTTATACCTAAATTTGACCATCCTTGTTACAACTTAATGCTTATGACACTTCTAACCGTGACATACAGTATCATGTCAGAAGAAAAAAACGTTATAATGAAATGACCTACATTTCTGTGTGTTGTATCGCCATATGTTATCAAGACATGTCTTCAAAACGTCCGCAAAACTTACTCAAAACGGGGGGGATTCAAAATATACAGCTATTCTTATCCTTGTTATCCACTACATACCAGAATCAGCTTATAAAAGTCATTTCATGCAATTACCGCATGGGCTTTAAGATATGTTTCAGACGTGACCAGTTACACACATTTTGTTTTTGACACGGTTGTATGGCCAGCGCCAAATAATTAATTCACTGAATTCTTTAAGGACTCTATATTGAATGTAGTACTTTTAAACACTGTAAAAAAACAGCACACAATCCATCCATTTGCCTTTATCATGTTTTTATGTATTACCATGTTTTACCATTACTAGTTACAGTAAATAAAGGTCAAATGGAACCTAACTGTCTGTTTTTACTCTGCAGCTGTGACTCACTGGTTCTTGTCTATTAGTTATTGTGTATTAGGGAGATCTTGACATGGTATGTGATCAACATTAATTATTTTAAGTGCAAGGTATTTTTTGGTGAAAAACTATAGGCTATATTTGCTCTCATCAATCTGGTACGATGAAATCACTTGGGAACTACATTTCCTACTTGATTTGGTTTTGACAAAACTACACTACATTGTAAAAAAAACAACTCAAAAGTTGTCTGTAGCTTTTAAACAATATATTATTATTATTTGATCTGTCACCCATTGACTCTTTAATTAATTAATTTATATACAGTGGTTGTTAAGAGGTTGTTGAACCACTAGATGGCAACATAACATCATTAACGATTTCAGTTTGAAGTGACAATAAGTACTTCATTTTGCTTAAACAGTTAAACACACAAGCAAACAGACTATAACAAAAAAAAAACAGCAAAAGAAAAAATAAATCATAATTTGTATTGCTGTTACCAGTGTGCTAAGATTTATGTGTGTGTGTGTGTGTGTCTGCGTGTGTCACATATGCAGAGTTGTGCATTTACATTACAATGGAAAACATGTGGCGTTAATATCAATGTCTGGACCTGTGTTTAGTATATGGTGTCAGGCATATGTGTGTATGTGAAACAAAGCGGTTCAATATACTACCAGTTATCAACATTTCTCGATGCACACGTGTTTTTACCTTCACAATACCTGGTAGGTACGGCAGTTTGAAATAATTCTGAGCAAATCAATCAGCAGCCCGTCTTGTTTTCAACCAACCGAAGTTCTCCCACGTAACCCCCCTCTTCCGAGACCTTCACTGGCTCCCT
>JAODLI010033549.1:0-19193 GCA_027575585.1 Percopsis omiscomaycus | reverse complement strand
TGTGTGTGTGTGTGTGTGCGCGCGTGCGTGTGCTTCAGTACATGGTGTGCTGGTCAAGTTCCAAACATTGAAATGACAGCAGCTGGATAATTGGGGGGATGGGGGGTGTTGGATTTTAGCTATTGTGTCATAGCTAAAAATCCCCACACGTGCTTAGCTCCTGCTAGGGAACTGGAGGACACGCCTCACATTTTGTACTGTGAAACTGAACACGCCCCCTCCTCTATCGGCAGGGCTGACTTGGAAGTGGCGCGCCACCGAGGCATTTTGGCCCAAGGGAACATTCTAGAAGAATCTCTGTCTCTGCTGGCCATGTTCTTGTGTGGCAGGGCAGCATTTGTCCATTGAAGTGGCACAAGCTCGGTCTCTGCTACCGACTCTCTAGCTCTATAAGGCCGGAGAGCTGTTAGAGTGGTCTCCGTGGCAACATGAAACAACCTACTCACAGTGTGGATAGCTAAGGACACAGTGTGTGTGTGTGAGACGTCGCTCTGTGGGAGGGGAAATGAAAGTGGGCTATAGAGAGATTGTAATCTATGCCAATTTTTACCCACCCAGAAAAAAGCCAGATGGAAATATAAGGGCTGTCTTCTCCGTCCCAGGATCCAGTCCCTGGCTCCTGATAAAAATAGACCCCCGTGCCTTCGCCCTCTGTAAAAGATTGAGGAAACAGTTTATTTACTGTGCTCTGCTTCAATGTTTACCCCAGAGAGCATTTTTTGTGAAAAAATGTTCCATGGTATACATTTCTGTGAACAACTCGGAGAATGGGAGGCTGTAAGACTACGCCAACTTGCCAGGCTAGAAGATTCAGAAATCTTGCTCATCTTTGAAGTGCATTTTTCCTTTGAATTGTTTGTGGTTTGAATTTCTTGTCTAATTGATTATGGGCCCAAGAGAGAAACAATTGTATGTTTCATTTTCTTATAGAGTTGTTTTCGTGCATAGCTGTGCATGCCACCTTACAATCTGCGGTTTTGGAGCTGAGGTTTAATAGCCCATGTGGTTTCTTGAATTTCTGTGTGTGTGTGTGTGTGTGTGTGTGTTTATTCACTGCATAGTGCATATAGCAGATGTTTTTGGTTTTGTAGGGAGGGGATGAAATGTTAATAAAGCCTACTACATTTCAAAACTGATGCCTGTTAGTAAGATTGGGCAATATTTATTGTTTGAAATAATACCACAAATAAGAAATGTTCCTATTATGGAGTATTGCAATTACAAATACACTGAAAATGTTTAAAACAAAAATAATCTGATTATATTACATGTGATGTGTTAAAAAGGTGGGTTCACACAGTCATTTTCTGCTCAGTAACTGCCGCTGAATCCTGCTTACCATATTGAATATTACAACCAGATGCCTACAGTCTATATCCTGATCTGATCTGATCTGTCTCTGTACAGTTGTGTGCTATAAGAGTGCTGGCCGTGCCCACTGTGTGTGGGTAGACTGTGCTGTAAATGGGTTGTTATGTAATGGGAGAAATTCCAGGAAGCTCTGGATCAGGATGGAGGTGTCCGTTTGTTTATATTTGTGTGCCTATGCCTCTCCGCCTCTCTGGCATTCTCACATTTGCGTGCTCGCCGGGTCCAGCTCTATTTATATTGTGGATGTGGGCTGTGGGGGCAGCCTGCCTCATAGAGGCACACAGATCAATGCAGAGACGTGAAGACCACTGAAATGCTATTGTTTTGTTCAACCAAGCAAAACTTCTGGTCTGAAAGTTTGGAATCTGAACAGTCGACTTCCATAGTGTTTGTTATGTATGTGTCCCAAGTGATGTTATAGTTGTGTGTTTAAGAGATTTAGACTATTTAACTCTGTATTTTCCAGGGGATAGACTAAATTGTTAAAACAGAGCATTGTGCCAGTTGCCTTTTTAGTGCCAGGTAGACTAAAGGTTTGAGCGAATGTTCCTGTCTGGCCGTAGGCTACACAGACTAATTTCTTCTCACACACACCTTGCCCTACCCGTTAATCTACTGGGTCCCCTCCAATGTATGCTGCATCACTGTATTCTGCTGTGGAGGCTGCTTGGCTCAGGGTGTAGAGTAGAGATAGCTGTCTTTATGAAGTTATTAACACTGCGGCGTTCCCTGCAGCAGTAAACCTCTGTCTGTATGCAGCGCATGTGGATAAGCAGCTGTCTATAAGAAATGTGTCCACATAGCAAACGCATCACCGGTTGCTTGACTAGACCGCGTACTGCGTTCTGTGGATTTGTTTATTTTTCACCATCACGTGTGCACGCCAAATATTTGACGCAGGCGTTTTCCAAGCATGTGCATTAGCTCTAAGGGCCTCCAAGCTAAGTGCATTAATCAGCATACAAGACAAGCAACAACCCAGTTTTCCTAGTCTGGAATGTCTCATTTGGTACAGACATGCAGCCTAGCTAATTTGAAACGAATGGTACAAGTTGACGCAGCATCTCCTTGGTACAGTACATCAGACAGTGGCACTGTGCCCCCGCCCACCCCCGGCTTACGTGTGTGGGTATTAGACGGGTTTAATGTGGGAGCAGACACTGGACAGACAAAGCCTGTAAACGCAACATAGACACAGTGATTCTGGTAAGTAGGGGCGGGTTCAACACACATTCATTTACACGCATGCACACGCGCATATCTGAGTCGGCTCATTCATAGCAATACAGGAACATAAGAGGGGTGCTATTCTTCAAGAAAGTATTATAAGGTGTAACGAGGGACAGCAGAGCCAGGTAGATCTGCAGACAGAGGAAAGCACATAATTGGCTCTGGGGAGGAGGTTGTAATCCTCAAGGCTTAGGGCCAAAAGGAGAGCCAGAGAGCAACCTAACCCAGCTAGTAAACGCTCACATCAGCACAGTCATAATAGTTGCTGATAGGCTGTCATCAGGATGTCACGGTTATATTTGCTCGGTTGTGTGTTGTTGGAAAATATTGGCCCCGACTGAGTGTTGTGAAAGTAATATTGATAGGGACCGTATTTGTTTACATGGGGGAGGGTGCCTCTCACTCTGGTCTATCCAGCAGGAAGTGGATTCTCAGTGCTTGATTTGCCCCTGCCTTCATTTTCCCTGCCCTGCCCTGCCCTGCCCTTCTTGTCTGTCGAGTAACAAGTAACGTGCCATCTCCCTTTTCATCATACAAGGCTAGTTTTTGTAAACTGTAACACTGCTAATTCCGATGTATCCTTCTGGCTACATAAGATTGTGTCATCTAGCCAAACCCCCCTTAAGAGTATTTTCATGTAGACTGTGGAAAGTCGCCGTTGTGTTTCATGTACTTTGGCTTGGCCGTGGTACTATGTGCCTAGTAGCCTAGTGTGTCAAATGGGTGTGACCACGCAGTGAGTCAGTTTCTCAAGTATCCACGTGGAGGAAACGCCACATTCTCTAGTGGAGGAGTCTAGATGGTATTCAATATTCATTTACCTCATGGTTTTACAATATAGTCTAGTTGTTAGACACTTTCTACATGCTATCGTATCCTTCTCTTATCTAACAGCTCCAGAATTGTCTTGTCTCTTGTGTACACAGGCTGTGTGTAGTTTGTGTGGTTCGTGGAGTGAGTCATTTCCTGTCAGGCCCATTGGTAGTTGCAGGAAATAAAAGCATTGCCATTGGCAGCTGTGTGCTCTCTGAAAGGGCTGCTCCCTCGTTTTCGTTGCCATTGTTTACGATCGCTTTTTTTGTTTGTTTTGCCTTTACAGTGGAATATAACCGAGACAATGTACTTGGTCAGTATTGATTCAGAGATTTAGATGTCCTTCCTGTGGTTTTTTGCCGCTTGTGTCTGAACTTTCTAATCTCTACACATTTCCCTGCCGCACAGATTAAAAACCCACAGGATCTGTGTGACACTTTATACATCCTCTAACCACACGTCTCTTTTGTCTCTCCACTACTTCCATCTTTATATTTTTCTCACGTTTTCCTTCTCTTTTCACATCTCTGTAATCCCCCTTTCCCTCAACCTGTGCCTCAGCTCCAGCTACTCCACAGCAGCCCTAGAGTTTGAGAAAGAGCACCACATCGCTCCTGTGTTCGACTCACCCAGGATGTCTCGCCGGAGCCTGCGTCTGCAGACCACCGCCGGTCACTACGGCAACGACAGCCTGGCCGACTACTCCCAGCACCACAGCGGCAGCACTGTCAGCCACTCCAGCCACAGGAGGGAGTCCCGGTAAGACCAGTGGCGGAGGCTCCGTACAGGAGGTGCCACAGTGCACACCGATGCTAGCCTGGGTCCGCTTTGGACATCCACACGGCGGTTTTATTATAACCCCCTCCCTTCCACCTGTGCTATAGGACGGTGCGCAGCCGAAAGCAGCAGTCCAGCTCCCAGTCACTGTCTCTGAGTCAGGCGTCCACGCCGAGGAAGGCCCTCTCCTTCTCCGCCGCCAACACCCCCGTATGCAACAGCAGCGTTCAGCACAGCGGCGTTCAGCACAGCATCACGGTGGCTGATGCCTCCCGGGTCTCCTCGGTCCAGGACCAGGCCAGCCTCAGGCACCGCACCTCCACCACGTCCACCACCACAACTGTGGATGGATACTGGGGTTAGTAGCGCTCTCAGGACTCTTTGTGTGCAAGATCCTAGAGTATCCGTTTTGGAGAATTTTTACCACCATTCACCGTGCCCTGTGGTGCCAAGGTTGCACACGTACTTTGAGTACTCCAGGAACAACTGGGTGTAAAGACACACTCTGAATTTCCGTGTTTGTAATAAATGAGGAAGTCTAGTATTTTGAGCACATGCAACGAATCTGCCTTCCAATTGTTGCACAGAAAACAATCCACACTGAGCTGCTGTCTTTGACGACGAGCATTTCCACAGTATCCATGACTGAAATTTGATTGAAGTCAGTTTTGTTGGGGCTGTTTTTAGAAACTGATTTTCTAGGCACGGCTTAAGATAAGGCGGTTGGTGTTGGGTAATCGGTGCATGTAAATCCTTCGGTAATCGGTGCATGTAAATGTGCTGCTGAGGTGATTAGCCCAGGATGTCTAGAACTGGCACTAATTGATTTATTAGTCAGACCAAGGAGCTCTCACAGCCTCTCGCTAACAGTTGCTTTGTTTTCATTTCAGGGTCAAGCCGTGAGGCTGAACCCGCAGGTCAGTAATGATTAAAGAAAATTATTCTATAAAGTTTTTGGATGAGTAGTTTATTTCTTTTTTTCCCCCCTGTGCTGATTCAAATGGTAAATGCTTGGAGGTAAACGCATGTGTTCCCTCAGGGAGGACATCCGCCGACGGCCACAGTTCGACCGTCAACGGCGATGCCAGCTGCACGGTTTCCAAGAGCCACACCACGGTCGTCAACGGCTACATCTGTAAAGACTGCTCTGTACACTCCAGGACGGGGGCCTTCAGCTCACACGCCTCATCATCATCATCATCATCATCTCAGGCTGATGCTGCGGCTGCCGCTAGCGCTCTTTCCTACGCGGCTTTGTCATCATCATCATCATCTTTATCCCCATCGTCTTGCATATATTCCCGAGAGAAGACTCTGAGGAATAAGACAGGTGAGATATCGTCGCACACAGAAGCCCCTTCTCTGTGGAATTGATAGAAACAGCCAGTGTCTGTAGCGGTCAAAGGACATGATGGTTCGGAGATGAACCCTTAGTGGTGTCTGTCCGCAGGTCTGCTGGCATCTGTGTCTAACACGTGCATAAGCTACAGCCACAAAGCCCTGTCCGCCATAGCGTCCCTGGTCACCCTCATCTTCAGCAGCGCGCTCTGTCTGGCTTCCAGGGCCAAGAGCCGGACAGGAAAAGGTATAGAACACAAAGCAACCTAACTCTCTCCATCGCTTTCCCTACCATTTCCTTTTTTGGTTTTGACTTCTGTGTATTGGGGCATTTCTTTCCACAGTCTCTGTTCACTTCTGTGTGTTAAAGGGATTTCTTTCCAGTCATCTTTAATGTGTGATTCCTCTTGTTTTTGTTGTGAGCAGCCTTCTGGTCATTAGTCCTTGTCTGTGTTTGGCTCTGTCTGTTTTTATTCTATATAGGAACTTAATTCTCTACTTTAAAGGTACACTCCTCGGTTCGTTGGATTCACCTTTGTGGTCAAATACCATTATGTTGTTTTGGCTAGAAACTTTAATTTCTCTAGCCTGGCAATGGGAGTTTGACGTGTGTGTGTGTGTATGTGTGTGTGTGTGTGTGTGTCCCCAGGTGTCCTGGCATCCTTCTCAGACTCTGTGAGACTAGCCGTGTCCTCCAGTGTGTCCAGGCTGTGGCTGTTTAAGCAGAACACTCTGCATAGGATGGGCTACAGGGCCAACGGCTATGAAGGAAAAGGTAGCCTATGCTGCCACAGGGGGCAGAGGGCTGGCGTCTCGGCCCCCTGACCTCAGAGTCCACCCGTGCTGCTCACCTAATATGAACCTTTTCTTTCCCACTGTCCTCCAATCTAGTTCACTTCTTGTCTAGCACTTGGGTTTGTGCGTGAGTGTTTCTGTGTGGGTGAGGCGTTGGTTCTGCAAACATTTGAACATTTATTTCTCTCTAATTTCCTCCTGTTCATCCAGTCTTTCCTGTCTGAACTATTCCGAAGCATTTCATCTCTTCCTCCTAAACGGCGTGGCACACTTTACAGCTTCATCCCTTTTTTTTAATCACTTTCTGCGGTTTGTATTCAGGTTCCATGTAGTCCCATTTTTGTTTCCCACACACGGAAACGGAGCGCATGTGTCGGCCGTCACCCTGGTGACATGCAAATTTCCGCTCCTTCCTGTATTTCGGACGTGGCGCCACACATTTGTTAATCTGGTAATCTTTCCTTCTTTTTGTTATACAAACAAATGCATGCTTGTGTGTTGCAGCTCACTCCAGCTTCTGTGGGAGCATGAATGTGAAAGATCTGGTAACTGAAGACGCGTCCCATCTCAAGCTCAACGGTTCACTATGTGAGTAGACGCACCCTCTGCTTGGCAGCGAGCCTCCATTGGCCTTGATTGACATAGGTAATGCTATGCGTGACCTGAGTTGACATCAGCCGGCAGAGGCTGTGTGAACCTCTTCAACCGGCCAGCAGCCTCTTGATGCACCGTGACCTGCTAGTAACCAGATGTCTGCCACTATGTCCAGCTATAATGAGGTTTTGAAGCAGGTTACGACATCATAACGCATAAAAATTAAAGAATATTTCACAAATAAATCAGTCCCTAACAAAAACAACTTTCACAGGGCAAATAAAAATGGATGTAGACATTATTTAGCAGAAGCACATGTATAACCCCTCAGTGTTAGGGGCATGTTAATTGTAGATGCTTCGGAGGAGCTTGTTTCTGTATCAGTGCCTAGGAAGTATATGGGACATTGGGCCCTTGATAGAGACGTGTACCAGATGTCCGCATGCTGACTGGGGCCGCTGTTACACATAAGTAATGAGCCGGGAAACGCCACATGTCAGGGTGAGGACGGTAACAATGAAGGCTGTGTCTCTCAGGCAGTCAGCACCGACTGCATTTACATGTTCGGCTATTATTCCGAATACATCACTATATTCTCAAATACTAGTGGAATATTATTTGGAACAGGGATATATTCCGTATTCAGAATGCAGACACATTGTGAATTTGGATAGTTTTTTTGTCTGCCATGTAAACGTGGTCACTGTGGAATGACAAGGGAGGGAAGGCGTAGGGGTGAATCGCTGGCAAGGCTGGTTTCAACACCCAGAGCTGTGGCTGGTGTGTCATCACACACACCAAACTCCATTAGATATTGTCACACCGTGTTATTGCAAGTGGCCATCTTGCTGTTTTCGTGTTATATTATTTGCCGTTGTCATTTGACTCATTTAGTTTCACTTGTTTTTGATCATTTGACGTGATATGGTTTTTAGCTTCTTTTTTTAAATCTATTTATTTTTTATCCATGCTTATTGATGATTTGATTCTTTCATCCTTTGTGTTTTGTTTTTCGGTTTGTGTCATAACCCTCCATCAATGTGCGCTGACTCAGGCGATGACTGTAAAGGAAAGCAGCATTCTGAGACGAGCTCCGTCCTCCTCACACAGCCCCCCAGGTCTCGCCGCCTGGCGGGGGCCCTGTGGGCCTTCCTGGCTTATACAGGTTAATGTCACTCATCACTCATCACCTATGCGTTTCCCAGCCGTGCTTTAAGGCTACACTCTGGAACACCTTTCATAAGCAAATATCCGTTGAGCTGCTAATTATCGTTTATTCGGGTAAAACGGTAATGGGTTAATTCATGAAAGCTTTTGCATCTGCACCTCTGATGGCTGCGACGTTCTGGAAAGATTCTATCAGCAGCACACGGGTAGGGACATGTTTTAGTCCAAACTGCAGCGGTTGGTCAACCAAAGATAACCGGAACTAAATGTCCCCAGTGACTTACAACTTGTATTGACTGGAAAGTGCCAGATTGTAGCTTTAAAACTTGTGAATTAAGCTTGTTTTTAATGTTGAACATTCATACTTCATTCATTCATCAAACTCATTTCTGGTGTGATGATCATCAGGTCTTGTGGTTTGTTTACCTCCTTTGCTATCTCCCAGGTTACTGCCTCCTCCAGCCAGGCTACTGTGTGGCTAGGGCCGGCAAAACGCTTGGATCGGGAGCTGGAAGTGCAGTTCAGAGGCTGCTCTCACTGCTCTGGGTGGTCCTAGTAGCTCCAGGTGGGTGCTTCTTTTCCCCAAATACCCAGACAAACAATGTTTATTGTCTTACTTTGCTTCTTGGCTGACGTGATATGAATCTGCTAATTTGGGTGTTGTTTTTCATATTTCTCTTTCATTGGTACAGTGAAGGCAGGCAGGAGCCTCTTATGGTTCCTTGTGACGGGATGGTACCAGCTGGTGTCATTAATGACTCTCCTCAATGTTTTCTTTCTGACACGGTAAGGGCCCAGTGTCTTAATGCTCACCTGTGTTATGAAACACTGTGGCCACTAACAGAACCTTCACATTGGTTTCTTTAGAATGTACAATCCTCATGCCAACTTATTGTCGTTGTTTAAGCCCTATCTCTGTGTTCCAGGTGCCTACCCAATCTGTGGAAACTGCTGCTCTTTCTTCTGCCGCTCCTGCTCCTCTTAGGTGGGTTCATGAGAGTTCAGAGCGCTCGCTTAATGTCCTGCAGGTGTAGCCCACTTAGGCAATGGCGTGCATGCCACACACACACACACATGCACACAGATGGAGCAGTAGGGATGCTAACCAGCACACCTCCCCTGTGGATTCTCTGAATCCAGTACCAGATTCAGGCCACCATCTCTGGGCTCCCAGTGACAGATCCCCCCTTTTCTCTGTGGATGAGACCTACTCTCACACTGTTATGCAATTGCACAGCGCACACTATCTCTCTTAACGCGTTTGCTTGGTGATGTACAGTGAAGGACAAGTTGTCTGTGTTCCTGTCCTCAGCGTTCTGGTTCTGGGGTCCGTCCACTGCTGCCTTGCTCGCCTACCTCCCAGCCGTGAACCTGACAGAGTGGCGCCCCGCCTCTCCCCTCGCCCTCCTGTCCAACCTGGTCCCGGCCTCCGCCCCAGTGCCTGCCTCCGTCCCTGTCCCGGCACCTGAAACGCCAGTGGAGATCACTCCAGCCACCCCTGTCTCTATAATGCTGGTAAGAAAGAGAGAGAGGGGAATACTTGTCGTCGTGTCATTTGGAAAAGGTGTTTTCAAGGTTTTTGACCTACCCGTAGCTTATAGCCTGCCACCCTCTCTACACACACATTCATACACAGGCATGTGGACGCGTGTGCAGTGCACAATTGCAGTGCAAATGTAGCCACACATACACACCGCCCATGATGACAATAAACACTAAAAATATTATAATACTAAACAGTAAAAAAAAAGAAATGCCAATAAAATACCATGTACCCATACCAAGTCAGTTTTTAGAATGACAAAGAGAGGGAAAAAGAGTTAGTTACGCCGACGCCAGCTCCAGTTCCTGTCAGGTACAAGGCTCATGGCTATGTTCCTTTTACACTTGACTGTATACACAAGGACAACTGCATTCATGATAAGATGGTAATTTCCAGTTGACTAATCATTAACATTTTGGATAAATATAAATTACTCTGCTTCTTGGCTGGCGTGAATTTATTAACTGACAAGGAATAGCTGTATACTAATTAATCCTAAAGCAGACCTTGGAATCCAAAAATCTGATTTGACACGGCAATTGTTTTATGCTAATGTGCTAATGCTATGTCCTTTCTGATGGTTTACTTAATGCTTGTTCTCCTTCCTCAGTGTGGGTGTGAATCAGGAGGACACCACCCATGATGACAATAAACACAAAAAATATTATAATACTAAAGCTACTATTCATACTGAAATAATCACTGAAATGATTTCCCTCCCCCCCAACTTGACAATAAACAAACCCTCCTAGTGCGATACTGCATCTTGTGACCCCTACCTTGAGAACTGCTGGTTCAGAGATAGCACTCGGCATGTGTGTCGTAACTGTCATTCTAAAAACCGACTTGGTATGGGTACATGGTATTTTATTGGCATTTCTTTCATAGACTTCCTTTTTTTTTACCGTTTTGACACCTTGATTGTCCTCCCCCTCTTTCCAGCCTGCCCTCCCCCCTGTGGCGGTGTCCCCTGTTGACATGGAGCGCCTGGAGAAGGTGGAGCGGCAGCTGGCCCTGCTGTGGGAGCAGGTCCAGCAGGGGGAGCAGAAGCAGGAGGAGCGCCACGGCGACACCCTGGGCCTCTACACTGGCCTGAAGGAGCAGCTCCACGCGCACACCGACAGGAAAAGCACGGGCCTCTGGGTCACCTCCCTGCTAGAGGAGCGGCTCGGCCTGCTGCGTGGAGAGCTGGAGCAGGAGGGCACGCGCAGGGAGAAGGTATGGGGAGGGGGTGCATGGATACCAACTGTACAATACAAACAACCATGAACGTCATAAGAAATGTATGCACATCTTATTAGAGATACTCAAAAAAAAAGATTAGAAATAATAAGAAAGGATTACTGTAATAACGACCCCCTCAGAGAGTTCTGACTCACGATTTGAGAACAGCATTAGGAGATGTAGTGGTGGTTGTTGCTGTAGGGCGTTTTGTGTTGTTTTTTTTATTGGAGAACGATACTGGCACACATTTGCTTGCAGCTGAGGCCCAATAGACGAAATATGAAATAGATTACGAAAGAATAACTGCTGGTTTCAATTAGATCTTGCAGCACTAGAGTCTTGCAGCACTAAAAACAAGATAAAAATAACATAGAAAACAGAAGTTTGGATATTAATGAGTTGATGTGTCAATGGCTCTTTACACCACCTTCCTTGCTTCACGCCCTTCCCCCCTTCTTCCTCCTTCTCGCAGCTTTCTGACCAGCTGCAGCTGCAACAGCAGAGCCAGGCGGTGCACTTGGCTGAGGTGGAACAACTGCTCAACCTTCTGGTCACCAAGACAGAGGTACATTACCAAAGTACTTTTCCTACCAACCACATGCACCACGGCACAGGAAACCCCTACAGATGTAGGGGTTATTATCTCTTGCTGATAATGTGCTTGGACCTACATGTGGTGGCAAATGTGAAAAATGTTTCTACAGACAACACGTATGACTGTACATGCCCCTGCTTGTAGTGCCATAAATGACCCTCAAACACATTTTAGTCACAGCCCATTTAGCGTTAGCATGTCTGAGAAAAGTCATGACAACACAGGCCTGTTATTAACATGTCATTTGCTTGTGGCATTCTGTTGTAGAAAGTGCAGCAGAAACAGCAGCTGTACGAGCAGCTGAGAGAAGAGAGGGAAAAAGAGTTAGTTACGCCGACGCCAGTTCCAGTTCCTGTCAGGTACAAGGCTCAATGTTATGTTCCTTTTACACTTGACTGTATACACAAGCACACCTGCATTTGTGGTAAGATGGTAATTTCCAGTTGGCTGGATCATCATTAACTTTTTGGATAAATGTAATTTACTCTGCTTCTTGGCTGGCGTGAATGTATTTACTGACAATGAATAGCTGTGAACTAATTAATCCTAAAGCAGACCTTGGAATCCATTTGACATGTTTTGAATTTACACGGCAATTGTTTTATGCTAATTTTTGAATGCTACGTGCTTTGTGATGGTTTACTTAATGCTTGTTCTCCTTCCTCAGTTTGGGTGTGAATCAGGAGGACCATGATGCTTTGCTAGCAGAGGTGCAGAGACTAGAGTTGGAGCTGGGCAAGATCAGACAGGACCTGCAGGGGGTGATGGGATGCAAGGGCAAGTGTGACCAACTGGACACGCTTCATGAGACGGTTAGTAGCTCATATATGGACTCCTGTGTGGAAATGCAGTACATTCCATCAGCTATAAAGGCATTTAAAGCCAATACTGACTTGGTCTGTAGTCTCATTTTTATCCGTGCGTCTCTCCCCTAGATATCATCCCAAGTGTCGGCCCAGGTCTCCTCCCAGGTGCGGAAGGAGTTGCAGACTCTGTTCTTCGGCAGCGGGCAGGCTGGAGAGGAGCAGGGAGAGATTCCCGAGGTCTTCCTCGCCTGGCTTTCCCAGCGCTACGTGAGCGGGCCTGGCCTGCAGGCCTCGCTGGCCTCTCTGGAGCTCAGCATCCTGAGGAATGTGTCTCTTCAGCTGGAGCAGAGCCGAGCCCAGACGCTGGCGGAGGCTGAGACCCGGGCTAAGGACATTACCCATTCGGTCACCCAGAGTGTCCAGCACACTGCCGCGGCCGAGGGACTGTCCGAAGAGGTACAAAATGCTGACACTATGCTTGGTGGTAAATATGCCTCATTGACCTGAACCTGTTTCCACTCTGTTTCACTCTCCCAGCAAGTACAAGTCATCGTGCAGAATGCTCTGAAGCTCTACTCCTATGATCGGACTGGGCTAGTGGACTATGCCTTGGAGTCTGGAGGCAAGAAAAGACTAACCCATACCCACTAATCTATGACCCCATTAGATTGTTGCCTGTTGCATGATTCAGTGCTAAGGCTAGTGTGTGCTTCTGTACTGTTTAAAATGAACCATGCAGCCTTTAGCCAGGTCCGGGGATATCAGAGCTTTAGAGATCTTAGGTTCCATAGGCAAGACTGCTGTTTTTAGTCTGACCGGCCACATGGGGTAGATTTGCCTTCATGGATTACACAGAATATGCAGATGAGCAGTGAAATTCAGATGGTCTGGCAGCAGATATCAGGGCTTCACCTCTGAGCACTGCGACGTAATGGCGCTAACAGGTGGAACGGTGATGTCACTGTGTGCGTTCCAGGTGGCAGCATCCTCAGTACTCGCTGCTCCGAGACTTACGAGACCAAGACGGCCCTGATGAGTCTGTTTGGCCTGCCACTCTGGTACTTCTCCCAGTCCCCGCGTGTTGTCATTCAGGTGAGCTCGGAAAACCCTTAGGTATGAGAGAGACCACCAGGAGACATTGGAACTCCTTTAACTGAAGAATAAGATTTGCTGATTACAACTGGATCTCAAGATCCTCTAAAAACAACTTTTTAGAGAATTTAGAGAATCTTACAGAGCTGTCTGCTTTGATTTAAATCCCATTTTTATTGCCTCTGTCTCACCAGCCGGACGTTTACCCAGGAAACTGCTGGGCGTTTAAAGGCTCCCAGGGCTACCTGGTAATCCGGCTTTCACTGAGGATCCTGCCCAGTGCCTTCTGCCTGGAGCACATTCCCAAGGCCCTGGCCCCGACGGGAAACATCACCAGCGCTCCACGCAACTTCACCGTATTCGTAAGAAACCTACTGTCAACTAAACCATAAAAGTTAGTGTGTGTGTGTGTGTGTGTGTGTGTCCTCTAGTGACGTGTGTCTGGTGTGGTTGCATGGTCTACAGGGTCTAGAGGACGAGTACCAGGAAGAGGGCAAGTTGTTGGGACACTACACCTACCAGGAAGACGGAGAATCGCTGCAGACCTTCCCTGTCACGGTAGCTAAACCTACTGTGTCACACAAACCTGTGAAAGCACATCGTTTCTGAACTTCCCATTAACAAATTAAGTTCACCTCCTTGTGTTTTCTTTCAGGAGAAGAATGACCAGGCTTTTCAGATCATTGAGGTGCGAGTACTTTCTAACTGGGGCCATCCAGAGTACACCTGTCTCTACCGCTTCAGAGTACACGGAGAACCACGGCCTCAATGAACCAACCTCTCCTCGTATAGAACATATCACCCTGTCTGTACATAGCTCTCAACAGCTTCTTAAAAATGGAAGTGACTTGGCAAAACACATGGACATATAAATATATGAAAGGACTTGGGGAAATAAAGTTATGGTATGTGCCCAGAGAGAACCATGGACATGGCTTGGTACTGAAGTTAAGTACTGAAGGAATCACAGAATCGTCTGGGAGGGAATTCATGGAAGAGAATAACTGTTGCAGAAAAGTTAAAAGTCAGTCTTGCATCTTCTTAACAGCCTGCTGCACTGAATCAGATCACCCGAATGACAAATCCTCTCTGTGAAACTACCGCTAGGTGCGAGGAACCTCAAAGCGAGGGACTACAAAATCATCTCTTAAATTTTCACAGCTCTCTACCCATATTCTAGTTTGGCTTTTGTATTGTACAGTCGTATATTTTCATTGGACCCCATTTGTGGGTTTATAATGTGTTTTCAGGATCAAGACGCTAAATTTGCGTCACTGAGGCAGACTGCAGGATCGGACCAGACTTGCAGTGGGCACATACTGGACAAATAAGGATTGCTACCTTTTTATTTCCTGGACTATATACTCTAATCTGTCCCTTGACACACCTGGCATCGTACAGACACCACTAAGATCTCTTCTGAACTTAACACTGCAAATGGACGGGCTTTTTCTCTGTCCTCATCTAACCCACACTGTAACCACTGGCATGAGCAACATATGGCTATAGTATTAGGATGTCCTAATATGTATGTACATCGTGTGCTTATAAATACACTTCCAAATGATAGACTCCTGTAACTTGGCTCCAGTTTATTTATTTATTTTTACACACATGGATCCATGTGTGTGTGAGAGTTTGAGTCCCGTGCCTAGATGTCATAACACTAACTCTATTTGACCTTGAGAGATGAAGACCCCGGCTGCCCTGCTAGACTGCGTGGTTAGTTAGGGTTAGTTTCTAAGGGTGGGACTCTAAGCCATGGGATGAGCCATCGCTCTCCAATGCCGTTATAAACGTCCACATCACTAGGGCTCCCCTCAACCTCCTACCCCGAAGGAATGTAATCTTTTTAAATTTTGTTGATATTTGGTCATTATATCTGCTTTTGTCAGTGTTGCTTTTAAAAACCAAACCCTGTCATTGTTATTATTATTATTATTATTAAAGTATAATATTATCCTGGTCATTATGATTTATGCTATTACTCATTGTGTTATTATTTTTTGTTTGTTGGGGGTATTTTTTGGCAAGGGGTGCTAAGAATGTCAGTGAATGCACTGTTATGACTTGTTAAAGAAAAGTTTGTTGCACAAGTCTGCACAATTTGTGGCTTATAAACGAGGGTGTAGTTATCAATTCTGTTTATGCAGCGGAGTCTAAAATGTAATGTAAAAAATATTTGGTTCATGATCCTATTTATTAAGTCCATTGGTGACTGCGAGATAGGACTTAGTGCAATGTATATTTTGTCATATACGGTTCAGTGCATTTTGGAACCATCTTGGGACAGTAAAAAAAAATTTTTTTTTATTTTGTCTTGTAGAGAGATTGTTTTTATTTTTGTTCTGCTGTCATGGTATAGCTGAACTGCTTTGGAAAATATTCCAATAAAGAACCTAATTTTGAACTCTTTCAGTGAATGATTTTAATGGTAAAAAAAATACGTTAGGTCTTTAAAGGTTGTTAGGTTGTTGACAGTTTGAGGATACAACATAATCCGTCTCTACAGACGTAGCATAACTAGCGCTATCTGCTGCCCTCAAGTGTCACTGAGAATCGGGTAATATATTTTATATGTACATGGCTTATCACGAGGTTTGCAATAATTTGTTCTTTATTGGATTAGATATACCTCACAATTCCCCACGACTTGCATGTTCGTCATTGAAATCAACTTTGTACTCGCGATGTAATTTCACAAATAAAATCTACCGCAATAGTTTCGCTTTTTTTGTTGTTGGCTGTTTTGTTTTTAATTTTGTAGTAATTGTATCATATTATTTCTGGTACAAAAGATACGACTATCTAATCTTTTTTCTTTAATCTTACAAGCATAGATGTGTCTCCAACATACAGATGTCTAACGTTCCAAGACCTGAAACCGGAAACTCCGTTACGAGGTTCCTTGGCAACAAATGTGTCCTTTGCAACCGTATTAGAAAATGGCAAAGGTTGTCGTTGAAGGTAAGATGATTGCATAACATTTTTACATTTTCATCGACATAAAAAAAATACAAACTATATTTGTCACTTTCTAGAATATGAAGCTGAGTTTCCCAGTTATCCCAACGCCGACAGTGCTAGCAAACATTATCTAGTCTATGGACGTGCCACGACGGTTAGATTTTATTTATAACCCTATAAAGGTTTTAGTCAAATTAATCTAGAAAAATTAAAATTTACAAAACTTTATTTGGTCATGATGAATTCATTAGGATTTTGTGGATGAGGATGACCCGCTTCTATGCCACCCTATTAGTAATAGGGTGGCATAGGTAGTATTAGTGAGGGTCACGCCCTTTCTGGTAACGTTAAACCTATAAAGTTACCATCAAGTCAGAAGATTATGTCACTTCCACAACTGACTCATAGTTTGTTTTCACATATTTAATCAATTCAGTGTGCCACAATTGTGTGTCAATCAAATTCCTCACTCATAATGTGTGTGTTTGCGCTGTTGCTTTAGGTCCTATCAGCAGGCAGTTAGACGAGACTTTGTTTCCAGTGTTGCTGCCTGGACTGGAAGCCATGCTAAAAGAGGCCGAGAAGCAGCGCTGTTTTGTGGTATTGTCTATAAGTGCACAGTGTCACCAAACAGGCTTCCTATGCTGCTAAAACACACACATTTTAATAGATATTCTTAAATGTTAGCAAACAATGCAGCATAACAGCATCTTGTATAGTTTTTTTGAACATGTGTATAGCAGAAACCTTGGTGCTCAATGAACAGTGGTCTTACAACCAAAACATTATTTGTGTGTGGGAGTTTGTTTGATAAAAAACATCTCTACTTTTACCATTGGCTAAATAACTTTTGTAAATAAGCAGTCCTTTAAATAGCAGCAGCTTGAAAATTGATTTGTCCTTTTTTTTTGTTTTAGATCAAACGAACAGCATTTAATCCATGTGACTTCCTGGCAGCATGGCTGTACAAGTGAGTTCCCCTCTGTTTCTTACATTTAACCTCCGTGCTCACCCAAAGTACTGTTTATAGTGTGTTTTGTAAAGTGTTTTGAGGTAGTTTTAAGGTCTCTGTTTTAGTGAAACAGAGCAGAAACCTAAGTGCACGGTTCTGGGTAATGTTGTGTTATCTGACACCCCACAGCCATAACCCGCGCAGGCGAGGCCAGAGTCCTGTGGATTTTCAAGACATCCCCTTTGCCAAGGACTGGCTCAGCACACAGTGAGTGGCTCAAATAGCAGTCCTATTACACACACACTCATAAACACAGTATATTGATGCTCACTTTGATTGGACATCATTGTCCCTCTAATCCTTTATTTAAATTAAAAGATGATTTATAGGTACACTTCTTGATTTGTGGAATCAAGCCTGTGCTCTCACCATTCTCTACCCCTCCCCTACAGCCTTTGTTTAAAAATGTGTATTTCTGGTGTGGGGGCGGGGGGCGCTATAACGCAATCAACGAGTGTACCTTTAAATGTTGTTTTTACATTTGGATTGACTAGTACTTTAATTTGTACACTAGGTTTAGTATGTGGTTTTGTGGGCATACACACACTGTCAGTACACTGTCAGTACACGGTCAGTACACTATACCTAGAGTATACAATGCTGGCCAACTCATGTTAAACTTCAACTGACTGATCCTTTTCCCGCTGTTCACTGTGTCTCTGTCTTTAGTCCCCGGCCTCCCATCCCCTTGTCCCTGTTACTGACAGAAGATCAGGCTGCCCTCCTCATCCAGGCATTCTGGAGGGGATACAAGGTAAAAGAGCGGCGAAAAGAAGGGTACCCAGAACACACAGACACTGCATGTGGTTATATGCAATAGTGTGTCTCCAAATTGTATTCAAACACAATGGCACTTAGACTTAGTAGTTATCTAAACCAAGGGAAAAAAAGGTTAATTTGTCTTGGGTATGCATGTACAATACAGAAATACCCTACCTTAATACCCTACACTACATGGGAGTACTTGAAGCTTGTTACGGCAGGTTTTAAAACTGATCAATAATACATAGATCTTACACGCCTCTATCTTTTCATAAGTTCAACCACTATGTCGTTATTATTCGTTATTAAGCATGTGTTCAGATCCCTTTATAGAATGTACAGAGTGGAAAAACTGCGACATTTCAACGTGGACATTGTGAACAAGTACAATGTAATTAACATTCCAAAATGAGGGTACGTGACAGTCTGAGTGAATGTTTGAGGGACTGTGTAGTCTCCCACATGCTCGTTGTATAATCCCATTCAGTTGAAAAGCCCCATTTCCACATGGGCTGCCTTTTTCATTCACCGACTAGATTATGTCACCAGTGATGATGGTCTTATTTCCTTCCTTTGTGGGTGTTCTGGACTAAAGGGCTCTCTGCTGGGGTAAAAATAGATACACACACACAAAGAAACTACCGAAGGCAACTGCAGACATTTCAAGCTTTTGTTTATGCTTATCACCACAATACCAAGTGGAATTACAGCAGAGCACAGATTCTCTTTAAATGACAAAAGTGCAAATGTGTAAAAATATGTGTACATTTTCATATATATCATTATGTATGTGTGTGTATATATATGTATGTATATGTATGTGTGTGTGTGTGTGTATATATATATATATATATATATGTATGTATATGTATGTATATATATGTATATGTATGTGTGTGTGTGTGTGTATATATGTATATATATACAGGTGTATTTTGTGTACCGGTATATGGATCTGTCTACACTCACCTAAAGGATTATTAGGAACACCATACTAATACTGTGTTTGACCCCCTTTCGCCTTCAGAATTGCCTTAATTCTATGTGGCATTGATTCAACAAGGTGCTGAAAGCATTCTTTAGAAATGTTGGCCCATATTGATAGGA
>JAODLI010033538.1:0-19194 GCA_027575585.1 Percopsis omiscomaycus | reverse complement strand
ATCTGCTCCATGTAATAGCACCATGTAATTGTAAGTCGCTTTGGATAAAAGCATCTGCTAAATGATCTAATTGTAATGTTCGTGCATTTTTAAATGGCTAAGGTCACAATAGAGGGGCACTAGACCTTCTTAACTGCCCCTCTGATGTGAGTGATTATGGGGTACAAATTAAGCATTAGAGGCCACGACTAAATAAATAAAGAGGCAGCTCCCCAGTGCATGCTGATAGCTAGAGATAGATAGATAGGCTAGGCTACTTAATGTTCCTGCTCTAATCCATCTTGACACATAACAACCATATCATGTTTTCTGTATAGTATGGCTGGTAAATATAGATGAACATTAATCCCAGGAGCTCAGGTTCGCCTCTTACTATCTGCTAACTGGTGCCGACTGACACTAGCTCTATCTTAGCCTAGTTCGATTTGGTTTAGTTTCCGTTTTGTTTATCTTATCTTGGTTTATTTTTTATTAGCCTAATGTTCCAACATTGTTTAGTTTGGAAATATTTTTGAAGGGGAGAGAAAAGGTTGGTGTAGTTAGACTTTTCCGTTTAGTGTTTTTTATCTTAGTTCTTAGTTTTAGAGATGAGAGAAGATGAAAAAGGAGTGGAGATGAGGAAAAGTTAGAGTACGGCTAATAGTTTAAACTGAAGTTTAGACTATAAGACTATTGAATAGTCTAAACTTCAGTTTAGATGCCTTTAAATGTTTTGAACAGGGATATATCCATTTTGCAACTTTTAATTAGTTTAATTAGTTTAATTTGTTTTATAGAATAGGCACATACCGAGTCAGACAGACAGGGGGACATGTCTTTCACTCCTTGACCTACCTGCATCGTAAAACGTGTCCAGGACGGAAGTCTCTCCGAAGTCCAACCGGCCAAACGTCACGGTGGTGAGGAGCGCACTCTCGGCGTCGCACGCCCGTTGGAGGCACTGGAGCGCGCCCGCCTCGGGGCTGCTCGCCATCACGGACTTCAGTCCGTCGTTAAGCACATAGACCGCCCGCAGCGACCGCTGCTTCGTCGGTGGACTCGGGCTGGCCACTTCGCCGCGCTCCCGGTCGACCACGGACACCCCGGCGGCGTGTTCGCCACCCGCGTCCGCCGCCGGTGCGTTCGGCCCGCTGTCCATGGTTAAATCTCACGGTCCCTCTCACCCCGCCGCCAGTCCCTTCCCCAGCCGCCGTGTCCTTTACCCCGTGCACTCACTCTCGCACCTGTCAGTGACGGGGCGGCGCGCTTCGAGTTTGTGCCCGAGACATCTCCGCCTCATTAAGTCACGTTGTTACCGATTATGTACCGGGACTGGATCTGACCGGATCGCTGTCAGAAAGGAGAAGGCAGACAAACAGAAAGAGAGACAGACAGACAGAGGGGCAGGCAGGCAGGCAGGCGGGCAGACAACTCAGGTCTCAGGTGAAGCCGAAGTGAAATTTCTTATTTTTATGAAAAGTTTTGTAGAACTGACAAACGCCGAATATAGTCCGGTAACACCAGCAGGTCTCCCGTCTAATATAGCCTAAATCAGTGTGTCTGTCTCCCACATATTATGGGAAATGTTTCCCGCTGACAGATAACAATCACAGAGAAAGACAGGGGAGATTCCTTGGCAGCACATATTACTGATGTACTATAACTGAATCGTCTAACTGAAAAATTCAGATGTTGAGAAACTCAAACACGCTTGCGACACTGTTCAGGGTGCTGCTTGTGTGACAATCGTTGACCAGAAGTTCCTGCTTTCTGAGGCAGGACTCTCTCTCTCTCACACACACAAACACACACACACACACACAGAAACAAACACTCAAACAATTTGATTTTTTTAATTAAAATTATGCACATGTACATAATAGCATCTTCATAACACCGATATAAAAGTATATATTTATATTTCTCTATTTTATAATCCCGGAGAGCAAAGACCAAGTCAGCAGAACAACTTGAAGCCTTAGCAGTTATCTCTGTCCAAAGAAAGAAAGAAAGAAAGAAAGAAAGAAAGAAAGAAAGAAAGAAAGACAGAAAGTAAATAAGCATGAAAGGCCACAGTGACGGGCTGCCACAGATATTGTGCACATGTGAAGAAGCGTGTACACACACACACACACACACACACACACACACATTGGAGGCAAGGCCACAGAGATTGTTGTTTCCATATCAACAACAGTACCGCTGGCTAGGGTTGTTGTCAAGGCAACCGTGGACGTCCGCAGTCATCTTGGAATCATGGTAACACACAGCCCTGGTGAGTACCGGCGAATGGCAACGCAAGCTCCAATCAGAGAGCAGTAAACAATTAGACACGCCTCTTCTAAACAAACAGTAACCGTAAACGAAACAAATACTGAAATTAAACACAGGATAAGGCAGTGTGGGGAGTTGACGTTGTTTGGCAGATACTGGGTTGCAGAGGGGCGTGGCCTACTGGTGGCGTTCTCGTATACTGGTCCCCGAGACGGTGATGTCTGAGCGCGCCCACATGACTGCTGTTTCTCATTGCTATTTGGATAGAGTCTTCTTTATGTGTTCAACGTCCATCTGAGCAACACACACACACACACACACACATACATAACACAAGGAGGGTTTTAGGTCTACCACTCGTCCAACAGAAGCAAAGTAACTGTAACAAAGATCACAAGCTATGCTTTATTGAGGTAGAACTGCTACTTAGCATAACATGAAGTATTATTTGACCTTTTAACGCAAACCTCACCTGTAAACAAAGACGAATCCTCTTCTCCTCCTCCAGGTCACTAGCCAGCTGCTTTATCTCTTGTCTGAAACACAAACACACACACACACACACATTATTGACATTTCAACCATGATTTCAAAGTAAATATTCAGTTTGTTCCATTCGATTTGTGTATTTCTTGTGTTCCAGAAAATATTATTAGGCCTATAGAGTTTCTGTAAAACACAATATAAAGCGTAGTCATATAATTTGAAGTATGTACATCCGTGATTTGACACACACATTTGACACTCTTGTTGTAATAAGCTGTCACTAACCTGCGTGGGCGGGGCTTACTGATACAGTGTGGCATCACAATGTGACAGGAATTCAGATGACTTCAGACGGAGCATATTTTATTTTTATATAAAAAATATAGACAAACGTCCACACCTCTTGACTGACATGTTTATTACACACACACACACACACACACACACACCTGTGTTGAGTCTTCAGGAGTTCTACTGAAGCTCTCAGCTCTCTAAGTTGGTTCCTCAGGTCCTCCAAGGTGGGCGGGGTTAGGGATGTGTTTCTGAGCTCAGGGGAGGGGCTTAGTGCGGGAGAGACGAAGTGCAACCCAGGGCTATTGGCTGGAGGGAGGACTGGTTTGGGGAGCAACGATACTTTACTGTCAGGTACCTGAACACACACACACACACAGAGCAGGTAGTTAAATAAAGTTGATGAAAAGATGAAAACAAAGTTATATTCTGAGTTATATAGCAAAAACAAAAAATGTAATGTAAAAAACAATTCTGAAATTATTTAATTGTGACTACATTTGTGTAGAAAATACAAGTTGTTCATAGGCACAAAGTCTTGTCTTTTAGGGTCATGGGTCAAAAGCTTTCAAAACCACTGATTTAATCTGCACAAAACACTGCAGAGGACAGCCTGCAGCGACGCCCTCTGCTGGAAGAAAGGGAGACGCTCACTCCCTAATGTGCTGAGTCTACGAACAAATCATTTAATGTATCTAGTCTGTAAATAAGTCTGTCTGCATATCTGTCCATATATCTATGTAGATGACATCAGAACTGTGTGACACAGCCCATAATTATGAACATAGACACGACATAGTTGATGCATGCTTGCTGAGGTTTGAATGTTTTCCTACCGCGATGGAGGGCATCGCTTTCCTTCTGGAGGAGAGAGCGTCCAGCTCCTTGTCTTTCCTCACCTCCACTGTGGGCGTGTCCATCAGGTCAAGGCTGGACAGAGAGGACTGGGGGAGAGAGAGAGAGAGAGAGAGAGAGAGAGAGAGAGAGAGAGAGAGTTTGAATATCTGTCAAATTGTGTGTTTCTTTGTGTATGTATATTTGTGTGTGCGTGCGCGCGGGTGTTCTCACAGGTGTGATGAGCTGAGAGCGAGGTCGTCGATCAGTGACTCTCGGTCGCGACGTTGTCGGATGGTTTAGCCGTTCTGTTGCTATGACGACCGCATCTAGGTCCACATCTGCGCACACACCCACACACACAAAATGTCAATCATTAGAGGCTATAATACTTAGCTGAATACAGTCAGTGTTTATGATGCCAAGACGAATGAATGAATTAAACCAGGGGTGCGTTCAGTTCGCTTGAACACAGCAAACAGTACGCAGTTTGAATGGAACCCAGTTTTCTAGAAAATGCTATTTTCTAGAACTTTCATTGCCGCTCCTGGTTTGTCGGCACAGTCGATCACAAGAATCAGAGAGTCAAACAATTATTTTATCAGCCATGCTGACACATTGGTTCTCCAACCCACAACCTATCTCCGGGTTCAGCTTCAGCACTGGTTCAGCTAAACTGAACGGTGTAGAACAGTGGTTCTTAACCTTGTTGGATGTACTGAACCCCACCAGTTTCATATGCGCATTCACCGAACCCACTGAAGGGGGGCGTGTCATCACGAATCATATGAGTCGGGTGTGTCTTATCCTCCGCCGAACCCCTAAGACTGACTCACCGAACCACTGGGGTTCGATCGAACCCAGGTTAAGATCCACTGGTGTAGAACATACGCTGGGCTGCTACCTGAACGCACCCGGCAGACCACAGCCAGATAGAGAGAGAGAGAGAGCTCTGGTTTTCCCCTGGTTACTGAACCTCTGCTGTACCGGGTGACAAAGCCACTCATAGATGCGTACATAACTATCAACCTGAGGACTACATTGGCAGATTCTCCTGTCAATCAAACTCACCAGTGTCATGTGACCTGTCAGAGGCTGAATCTGATGTTGAAGGCCCGCCCTCAGGCTTAGGGCTTTCAGACCTGGGCATGTAACACACACGGACATTAGTGTATGTGTGCGCATACAGGATCTATGGATCTGAATGTGCTGTATGTGTGTCTCTGTGAGTACTGACGAGATTGTGGGCGGTCTGTCCGGGCGTTTGGGGGGCTGGGAGGTGGCGGGACTTGACTTTGGGGGGAGGGGCTTCTTGGGAAAGACAGTAGGGAGGGCGGGCTTGGGAATGTCTGTCACCTCACCTACACACACACACACACACACACACACACACACAAACACACACACATTTAGTTAATTAACAGGGTATGCAGGAATAGATAGGAAGCTTTAGGAAGTGGTAGGACGCTGTCGGTTGAAGTAGGAAGCTTTAGGAAGCTTCACTAAACACCAGGAAGCATTCGGAAGCAATAAGAAGCTCTCGGATTATGTAAGAACATTTAGGGAATTGTGGAGCAGCTGTTTTATGATATTAGTAGTTTTAGGACACTGTAGTAAGACGGAGGAAGCTTCAGGAAGCTTCACTAAACACCACAAAGCATTCGGAAGCAATAGGAAGCTCTCGGATGATGTAAGAACATTTAGGGAATTGTTGAGAAGCTGTTTTATGATATTAGTAGTATTAGGACACTGTAGGAAGACCTAGGAAGCTTCAGGAAGGGGCGAGCAGCTTTAGATAACTCAAGGAAGCGGAAGATCAAAGCAGGCTGAAGAGAGCCGCACTTTACCTCGTTCGGGGTCTCTCAGTGGAAGGTGGCCTGGCCTTTCCGGAGGAACTTTCTTAGCCTCCGACTTTTTCTCTAGAGGTCAGAGGTCACACAGAGGTCATGGCAGGACACAGGTGAGGTCATGCTAAGTCCCAACGCTTGCTCACAAGCTCTCTCTTGTTATTGCCGCTCTGCTTTTTTTGGATCTCTCTCTCTCTCTCTCTCTCTCTCTCTCTTTCTGTTGTCTGCCATGAGAAACATGGCACAAACACACACACACACACACACACATAACATTTACAAGAGGTAGAGAGGAGAGGAGCATTACCTGTTGAGTGTTTAGCTGAAGGAGCACTTGGCGGAGGTGGTTTCTTTGGTCTCTGTAAAGACACACACATTACACACAACATTCCTTCATACTATTGTACCAGCACCTTACAGCTCTCTATCTGTGTGTGTGTGTGTGTGTGTGTGTGTGTGTGTGTGTTACCTCTTTCTCCACTTCAGGAAGTAGCAGTTTGACAAAGTTGTCAGGAAAAACACCCTTACGACCGTTTATCTCCCCCATCCACCAGCCTACATCTGCACACTCCTGCAAACACAGACACATATACACACACACAAACATATCATGTAATCACCTTGTTTTCATGTAGTTTTAGCAGGTAAAATACCTGTTGTGGGAGTGGTTATAAGCTACATGCTGATATTAACTACAGGACTGTTTAGCAGACGCTTTTATCCAAAGCGACTTACAATTACATGGTGCTATCACATGGAGCAGATAGGGGTTAGGCATCTTGCTCAAGGATGCTTACAGGTAGGCCAACTCTGGGGCTCGAACCCTTCCGGCTGGGAGTCCAACACCTAGACCACTAGACTATCCTGTTATTTACTATGTGCCATAAAAACATGTTTACAACTTGAAAAACATGGTCCTTATTAGTCCTCCTTAAACTTTCAAACGTTCTAGTTGATTGCATTTAGGCGTTCCCTTACAGTAAGTGCTCCCCTCCAAACCAAATAGTTTCATGTCAGTGTATCACCAGCATGTGGCCAAATGGGGACGCTTTTACTCTACTCTATTAAAAGGTCAAATGGAAAGGCTATAAATGTGCACATATGTACATTGACTCATTATTATGACATATGAAGAGATTTAAATCACCTTGCTGATAATTGTAACAATCTCCCCCTCTTTGATTGACAGCTCATCTTCATTTTGTGCTTCATAAGGGAAGAGGACTTTACACAGCTCCCGCCCTGTGAGCCAATCAGAACACAGAGATTCAAACTTGGCTAATTGACAGAAATCCCAACAGTATTTTAATAACAGTAACTGTTCTGGGTAATTTCCTAACACTTGTGTATAGCCAATTAGGCTAAGCATTTGCTGTAGTTAACCAATATGATGCAAACAGACAGCCCCTCCCCTGTCACCTTTCACTTTGTTGTCAGGCTCCGCCTTCATGGTCTCCTGGGACCCGGGGACTGCTTTCCCCACCTGGGCCTTAATGAGCAAATATGAAGAATGAAGAAAAAATAATTACTGTAATTTTATTTGTGTGCGTGCGTGTGTGTCAGATGTTAAAAGGGCGATTGTTTTTGTGCTGAGTGTATTCCTAGACTGTTTGTGGAACCAGGGTGGCTACTCCACAGGAGAGGCACACACACACACACACACACACACAATGTCTACACACGCGACGTAGAGCAGGGGAGCGCTGGGGGCCTTAATGCCCCGGGGCGGCTGGCGTATCGCCTTGGGGCTTCAAAGTAAGAAATAAAAACAGCCCCCTAAGATATGGAGTACGGCCTTGTCTTTCTACCTCTGTTTTTATTCTATGTTGGCCCTCCATCTGCTGTTGGTGGCTGTTCCCTGGACTAGTGTGTGAGGACAAGCTTTGTTTTTGTAGCAAAAAACAAAGCTTTTGTAGCAAATTGTTATAGTCAACAAAGCTAGCTTTGTTTTTGTCCGTTAACAGTCAAAGTAGCTAGTTCATTTTTTGTCACAGTTTACTTTGCTAGTCCATTCTAATAACCAAAGTGGCTAGCCTTTTTTTGTTACAGTAGGACCATACAGCAATCCTTTCTGCTAGCGACTTTGGCTAGCAGAGCGCATTACCATGTGCCCCGACCGCATTAGAAGCGACCCCAGCAGTGGGGTGTGTTTAATGAGCTCAACAGGAGCCTGATCCATCACACATGATACATGGGACTGTCCCTGCATTAGGCACCATTCAGTCAGCACTCCACTGAATCTACAGTAAGAATTAGGATCAGTTCTTGACATGGGATTGCTTAAAGATAAATGAGAGCAGCTCTGTCTGTCTCTCTCTCTTGATCTCTGTCCTACTCTTTGCCCGACAGATGTTAAAGGGACATTTACAGTGTCACCAAGCACTGTCACACCCCCCCCCCCTCCCACACACACACCACCACCAGTAGCACAGCTACACCAGTAGCACAGCTGTGGAAACCATGAAATGATGCTAAATATCCTGTTCAGAACATTCCTCGGTGCACAAGTGCACAGGATCTTTTCAAGTCACCACCACTCTGTTTTGTTTTACTTCTGTCTTTGTCATGCATTTGGAGCCTCCCACCACCACCACCACCACACCCCCCCACCCCCCACCCCGAAGCCCCTCTGTGCATTCCTTGGATAGCTGAGTCTCTTTTGCTGCGGTCAATGGCAGTCACCCCGGGGGCTGAGCTATCAAAGAAAGAGCCCTCTGCATATCACACAGCTTACAAGGCAACAACCGATGACGATAAGACTATTGGTTAACCCAGCGGTGAGTGGGAACCCATAACCAAAACCACCGGCCACATGATGTATCATGCAGGCCTACTGCACCTGTGGTAGGTCAGGGGGGAAACCACTGGGCTAACGCTATTGTGCCTCTTTAGGACACTATATTGAAAGGGCTTGTCAGGCCAAAAATGCACATCTAATTAGCTTCAGCAGAGTCCCTCTTTAACCTGGGAAATTAAAACTAGCTTTAATTATTCAATGAAATATCGGCAACCCGTTGGTGTTGGTAATTACATAGTCCTTTACAAAAATAGGGATACAGGCAAAATGATTAAATTACAATGTATTGTATAGTAATTAAAAGCTGGTAAATACACAGTCATTTACATATAGAGAATAAACCCTAACATGCTTGTATCTTGAAGTTGCGTGTGAATGCACATTACCACCAGTGTATTGCTGAATTTTATTTCACTACATTGGATGTAAGATTGGACAGTTTTTAAGCATGAGTGAGAGCTTATGGTATGTTACTGGTATACTGTAATTGTTATTTAATGACACATAATTTCATTGAAACTTAATCGCATAATATTTTCTTTATTTTTCCAGAATTTATTAATTTGTAAGGATTACTGAAATATATTGCTTCTTTCGCGTCCTTTACATATTTTTGTCTAAAATATTTGAGTCAAAATGTTTTCTTTCATAAGATTATGACAGAAAATATATGTTCATAACAATTAATTCTACTGAGTAAAATTATTGTTAGTTAGGACTAACTCTGGGATTACGCGCACACACACACACACACATACACACACACACACACACACACAAACACACACAGTAACTTCAAAGAGCACTGATAACCTAACCTCCAGGCAGGGCCTTATAGGCTATTACTAATATTAGCCATCTCATGAAGTCAAGGGAGGGATATTACTGTATATTTGACTGATATTCTATAGAAGAAAATGTTTGCTAATGTCATTTAGGACATTTTATTTATTTTGGTTTGGCTGTAGTCTTACATATGTGAACCATAAAAATACCAGTGCACATTACCTTATCTGGACCATTTTAGCTGATGGCCCAATTTACCAGACTTCACTATACAGTACGTAGTTCGTAGGCATAATTTAGCCAGATTTAAAACGGCAGCTACATTGAACGCTAAAACATTTTCTCCAGAGCTAATTTCAATTCCAATACTATTAAAATTCAACGGGAACCTAGGCTACTTCGCTGTACCAAATAAGATTATCATGACATGCTATGATGCTAAGATTAGCATGACAAGTCCTGTGGTTTATTTTAGCCTTTCCTAGCATGAGAATAGGCTGGAAGCAAGCAAAGAGTCCCAGGGAGAAATCCGCAGGCAGTATGCCCACAACCCTGAGCCAGCAAGCCGGGCTCTGATCATTGGGTCCTTCTCTTCTCTTTGTTGCTCTGTCCTGCCATCACCATAGGGGGCATTCTACACCCCCTCAACTTCTACGCATTCTCTCTCAGGTCAAAAGGGCGCAGAGCTCCATGCCCCCCAAATGAAAGGAAAGCATGCTGTATTACACACCCCTCTCTTGGGAAGCGTACGACCTCATATCAAAAAATGTGTGCGCTGAAAAATATATTTGAATATACCCTACTGTACGTCCAAATCATGCTGAAGTAGACTACAAAAATCATTGTAAAAATAGTCTGTAACCTGGCCCTATTCCTGTAAGTTGCTCTTGTCTTGCAAAGCATCCTCCCATTGTTCTCATCAATGCCCTGCTCATTGATGCCTGATGGGCAGAGGGTGGAAAGTTGCTTTAAAGTCTATTCTATTTTTACTGCAGCCATAGGGGAGAAAAACTAAAACAAGCCATAAAACCCTTATAGCCTCCAATTAGCACATCAGAAATCATATTAACTACAGGAACACCAGGGAAACACAAGGAGGCGAGGCGAGGCTCGCATCAGAGAGATACAGTAGAAACGCAAAAAGCAATCATACAATACGGAAAAGCTATCAGACAATTTGAATGAACTCGCAATTTCTCTTTATTACGAATCCCGGAACTGCGTAGAAGTCCAAATTCACACTGATTTAAAAATAAGTAACTAGCAAGTGAAAAATGTTTCCTTTCTGGCTTTTTTTGCTGTTATTTTTTAAATTAGAAATTAAAATTTCATTTAAAAATTGTATTTGAAATTTGTTTAATTCATGAATTTTGGCGAGTAAAGGCCAGTTTACACGAGTCAATGCCTGATAGTGTTCCTTTTTACAGAAGTTAGATTATGTTCCTTTATCTACGTATTTAAGATGGTAATGATTAGATAGGCGTGTGAAAGAAACCCCAAAACACTGCAGGCATGCATCGGCCATGCCTTGGCGAAAGGTCACTGACAAGTCAAGCCTTTGATATGGAAGAGAGCCTATGCAGGCTGTAGGATTTCTTACCGAGTTCACTGGTGTTGTCCCCGCTCTGAGAGACATGTCCCCCGCTGGATGGTCCTGGGGTGCCCACTGAGGGCGTGGATTGAGCGTCATCCATGTCTCTCCAGGACGCTGGGTTCTAGAAGGTCAGCAAGAGGTTCACACAACAGGAGAGAGGAAATAAGGAAATGGAGGGAGGGGAGTAGAAAATATAGATCAGTAAAGTCCTGTAGATCCAGTATGAGGTCCGTCCTGCAGCTTTTACCTCAATATTATACGACACTGTGATGCTGAGATTGATATCTAAAACGTATCTAATCACAGGATAGAAAAACAACTCATTTACCATTTCTTAAGGAGCGTTAAATCGATGTACTGTAGCAGGCTACAGATGTATATCTATATATATACTGTATATCTAGAACAGAAGCAACGAGACCATGTGAACCCTTCGAAGTCTTGGCTGTTTCTGGGAGCCAGTACGGGGGTAAACTCTATTTATTGGGCCTGTTGGTCTGGGTACTCAAACTGCCCTAAGCCCAAGCCAAACACCCGCACTCCCTCTTCAACCACTTTGCGTCAGCTGTTTGCCGGATGGTGATCAGATGAAGAGCTCAGCAAATGACAGGAATAAGCACACAAACAATGGCACAGTGTGAATGAGGCCTCTCAGCGACGGCCCCGTTTTTACATCCAGGCACACAGTAATTACAACTTCTCTGTATTCCCAGCTATTCAAAGGAGAGCCATGTGTTTCCACGTTTATCAAGCTAATGAAGGCTTTCCTTCAACACTCCATCTGTTGATACCCATTTAACTGGAATAAAACACAATTTATGTGTCTTAAAAGAAACATTCATAATATAATCTAAATCTAAATAATGTAGCCTACATCTGCATTTTAATTCTTTCCAAGAGGGACTTACTGGGAAAACGTAGAAACAAGCTTTCATTTCTGATGAAAAATACTGATGCTTTGTTTATTACAATTCTTCTAATAATAGCATTGAATGCAAGATCACTATCACATTTATTAACCTGTCTGCTGCTATATTTATTATGACTCTGCTGTAAAGTCATTACATCGTGGTCCATTTTCTCTGCTAAAATATTTATATAAAGTATTACCAACAGAAACATATCAGACTATATGCTTATAAGCATTCATGTTTTTGATATTTCACCACAATGCCCTTGAATAGATGAGCAGTGTTCCGTGTTTCGGTCAACAATAGACATAACCGTGGTTGTTATACTACAGGACAACCATAATGTCTCTCATTGAGTGTGAGCAGGTTATGTCATGTATGTATGACCGAAAATATAAAGATTAAGCAAACTTGGTGGTGCACTTGTTTCTGATCTGTTCAGAAATCCAGAAGGCTTTTACCCAATTGTATTCAGATGAATTGGAACGTATAATGAATGAGTTGATTTAAATTCCATATATACACATGCACGCACTAACAAAGCCATTCCACTCTTCACATTCATTATTCAAATCTGCAGGACAACAAACAACAGTCTAGAATCTAAAACCAATGCCCAGACTATATTTTTAAATGCAACATTTAAATATATATTTTTTTACAAGGTCCATTGCATACGGGCTATTCAACACAATAGACATTATGCTTAAAGGTTACACTCAAAAGCTTCACTGTAAGTTTGACTTGCTATGCCGTCTGAATGTACTCATTTAATTGCAAATGTGTACAGCTGACATAACATCCAAGACCCCCTATGTATTTACTGTGACAACAATAACAATCCCACTGTCTCAAGGAGCACTCACTGCTTTGGTAACTTCCAAGAAGAGACTAAGGAAGCCCAAACCCTACACTGGCAGCTGCGCTTTGCACCCTGACAGATTGCCCTTAGTCATCATCATCATCAAAACATCAAAACTACAGGTACCCACATTTTTTTCGAACATTTTTTAGAAAAGAAAATGTTTTCCTGGGCCCACACAGCGCCCCCAATAGGACAGCAGAACATCACAATAGGAACAATACGCCCAAGGCTATACGTTACAGCTTAGTTACAATAACAATAATGCCATAAATCAATGAACTTTCACCAATTTCAGTAACTTCTATAGACATACTATAGAGTTGCAGTGTGGGTTGACTGATTGATTTATCGATTGATTTATTGATTGGTTGATTAGCTCAGTAAACTTGTTTAAGTGGTTGACCTTAAGGCAAAGTCGGGCCACATATTTGTAAATGATTGATGCATGGTAAAAAAAAAAAAAAAAGGAGCTATCATGCACAGGACTACAACCGTAAATAGCTAGCTATCCTTGGCTTTGGAATCTCAGTGACTATTTTATATGCGCACTCATATTCTACAATTAGCCTATTTAGAATATTGAAATAGCCTATCTTGTTCCATGTATTCAGATTAAGACTTAATCCATACAGAAAGGCGCAAAATTTATAATTCTTTCCACCAAGGTTTGGACGAGGTTTCTAAAATGTGTATTGGCGTAGGTAGACTTCATTAAAACGCACGGATAAAAAAGACATTTTGAATGCCCAAAAAGACTCACGTGATCTGCAAGGTTTGTAGAAGATCCTGAGAGGTCATCGAAGTCAGATTTGCAGCCGTCTCGTTCGTCTATGACCAGGTCAATGGGCATTTTGCCTTTCAAACAACTGATGTACCGATGGCAGAAGTTGTCGCACAGCTCGTGCACCTATAAAGAAATGTTTTATATAATAAATTCATTTTAGGCTACAAGCAAATGTCACACTAAAATAAACAATATTCTGCAAAAACGTCAATGCATATCTGCATAAATTAAAACGTCTATAGACGTGTTTACCTTCTCTAATTCCAATAGATGAAATCGAAGGACTTGAATGGCTTGAATCATCTAAAAAGTCAGAAATATAATCACTAAAATGCCGTGGCATGAAGTCAATACAATAGGTCTATGTAAACTATAAAAACGATTCACGTCATAAGCATCATGTGTAAGTGCGCTTTAGGCGTGTAAAACAATTACAAGCATTTCTTGTCTAAATGGTTAGAATGATCTCAGAGGTTAGGGACGCCGCGGGCATCTCGCTATATAGGCTACAACAGCGACGCAGAGTTTTGAGTTTGAAGGTGTCTCTGTTGTCTTCAAAGGGCCTGTCGCTTTACACGGGGACATTTAGCAAAATACAGAGATCTCAAACAATTGAACATAGAGCGTGAGCCCCACAAGTACGTGTAATTGCAACAGCAAGGGCAACAAATAAACGTTTACCAAATTATCCAGTTCTGGGTTTGAGGAAAATAGGGGTTTCTCTGCGCGGATCTGAAAATAAAAAATGGCACAATTTAGAAATGTTTAAAATACTATTTATTTATCATTGCACAGTTGTGTATAGGCTTCTTTGTTCCACCCACCTGCTTTGCGAACACTGCGATATCCTCGTTGAAGGAGTCGGACGAACACACGTCGCCGCCCGCCACACCGGGCTCCCTCGGCGTGCACGTCGCCAACTCGCACTTCTCAAACACAAGGGCGAGCAACGGGAATAACGGGTGGCTGCAATGCGGAACATAGCAATCATGTTTATAGGACTGTAGTCTATATTGTATGACAACATAACGTTGTTAATTAAACCCTTATGAGTGAAATGAAATGAAAACATTATTTATTTGCGCAAAAACAATAAGACGCGTAAAACACAACACCGAAGAGTTATGGGCTTCTAGCCTATGCCTATAGACCAATAAAAAGTAAGGTCTATGTCGTGAGTTACAAGCTTATTGCCTAGGCTATACTGTAACTGGACTCAAGTGGCTTTCGACGTATTTCATCTCTAGACATGCAGACATTTTCAGAAAAATAAAACAGACAAGAACAAAAGAAGGCGTATAAAACTCGAGCAATTCTGATCTTCTGTTTTATGGGCCTGCAGCAAAAGTAGGCCTACTGTATGATGTGAGTTTCAAGTGTAGGCTACGTATATCACAGTGTAACTTTACTCGAGTGGCTCTCAATATGCTGCTGCCCACAGACAGCAATAAAGCAGCCAATTCGCGTTTTGATTCTAGTGGGAAAATGAACTTTGGCAGTACCCGTATATTTGGTCCTTGTCTCTCTTCAGTGCGTCACTGACCGCGCTGCCCATACTGCCGTGCACGAGGCTGTGGGGCGCGTGGGCTCCGTAGTGCTGCGTGGGATGCGGTGGGGGCCCGTGGTTCAAGTGGTGGACCTGCGGTAACGGGCGAGGCGCGTGCGGGTCTCCATACATGGATGTTGGGACTCCAACTCCGTCCATCGCGCCGCCGTAATGGGCCAGCTCATCATACTGGGGTTAAAGTAGAAGCATTAACGCACTCAAACAATATTGAGGTTTGAGAGTTTGAGAGGCCAGCATTACAGGATGGCTGTCAATATATGACATGTACACAACTTCTCAGTTACCCCAGCGTGTATTTGGGATTGACAGTAAAATAGGCCTATCCTATCCAAGAATAGATGTAGATGCAAAGCAGTTACTCTATGTAAATAAATAAAAAATAAACTTACCCTTTGCGCCATTGCCGGGCGCAACGTCAAGATGACCAAGTAGAAGTTAGGTGCTGTTCAGCTGGAGATAGTCTATCTATCCTTGCGCTGTATTTTACATCCGATGAAACGTATAGGATTGCAATTGTCTCAAATCAATGGCATCACAAATACAAAATAAATTGTAGGTCTATTAATGCTTCGTTCCAAGTGTTCCAATAATCATTTAGCTGCTGCCTGCTGCAAAGAAACGGGAGGCAGGTTCGTGTAGGGGTTTACATCGGGTACATTGTTGTTATCCGGTCCGGTGCTTTGGGTTGACTCCGATAATCGATTATCTCCTAAGAGCGTCCGTTCGTCTTATGACAGGTCAGTTCTCCATTTCCATTTCCTTCCCGCTGCCAACTGGCGAGTGTGAGCGAGCAGGATGGGTCTGGACACGCTTATAGGACGCTGCTGTGTGGTCTGTGGGAGATGGTGATGTCGGAGCGAGGTAGCCTATAGCCTATGGGGTGGGGGTGGGGGTGGGGGTGTTGGGGGGGGGGTGAAAGAGGACAGTCAGGAGCAGTGCCTGTGACTTGCCCCCGGCACCGAACATTGTTGGTTGATCAGAACTTGTTTCAGCAATTTCAGTCCTAGAATTGACTATTCAAAAGGGAAATCGTCTTCATGAATGATGTTACCCGTCAAACGATGTTTGATTATTCCTGGACCATGACCTATAGCATTCTACTTGAAAAAGAATAGAGCCTGGGAATAGTTTTTAAGTAAATGCCACACGCAGATGATTTGAACTCTATATGAATGAAGACGAATAGCCAAACATTTCGAGTTTCCTCTATCGGGTTTTCCACGTGATTCTTTTTTTACCTGAAGACACCGGGAAGCTGGGCACTTAAATGGGCCCAGCTTATTGTCACAAATATTGGGATTTCGTTTCTTTCAGGAAATAGCCCATATGCGTGGATTAGACAAAGTGTTATGTGTTATTGTGAGTTCAGGTTAGGTTAGTGAGTTAGTTAAGTTAGTCTAAAAAAGTCAAGTTGAAACAGAGTTTAGAATCTGCCTCGATTAGGCTTACTTTCGCGTTGTAGAACTTATTTAAAATTGGCATTCATCATGAGGGACGTTTAATGGTCCCAGATCCACGAAATGAGCGATGATAGGCTACCTAACCCCAATTGTAAAAGCGTCTAACTGTATGACTAATTGGACTACACATTTGCCATAAATTTGGCGAAATGACCATTATAGTGCGGATTAACCTTTTTGGAATATTTCATAGGCGGCAGGCCTACTTGACCCAATATTCTGAACTTGACTTCAAGACAAAATGTATTGTTGTTGCCAACGTGATTTAGTTTCCTACTGCCATCTAGTGGCTTCACCAATCCAGATCGAAAACAGCCTTTACATTGCATAAGTTTTTAGTAGGCTTTAGTTTAAGATATTGTGATTGCCCATAGGCCTACTTGGAAGTTCTGTAAAAGTATAGCCAATTCTTAGCTCTACTTACTTTTAACAGGCCCAGCTGGCGTTCATGTTGGGATAACCTAATAAATTAAGTCTGACGCAACCTGGCTTTCTTTAAGCGCACTCACAATTCTCGACCTACATAATTTTTTAAAAGAAAGAATACAGTTTTTTAAAATATATCACACAACTTTGATTTTAGATTAAATACATCTTACACCCTTTCCTTTGATTTGGCCATCACGTAAATTATTAAGGCCTATATTTTAATTTGAAATACACTAACTATGCGCAAGCACGCAAAAGAGGCGCCGTGCCTCGGGGCTATTTCTCCCATCCCGGATTATTTCCGTGGCCTCTTCCCTCGGTTTCCTCCGCTGTTCGTGTTCCCTCATTTAAGAACCGCTCCCCTCCCACCACCCCGGCCAGCCAATGATCTGAACGCAGGCTGATTCGGAGTGTCAGGTCGGCCTTAAATGAAATAAATTACCATCATTCTCCAGTGCCTTGCCAGAGAGAGAGAGACGGTGTACCACCACTCGTGACCTCTAGCCAGAACCCCACCCATGTCTACACCAAACAACCCCCCCCCCCCCCCCAATTCCCAGTCCTGGATGGTCTTGCTTGACTGTCACCCGTCATCCACCAGCCCGGTGAGAATTATTAGGACAGCATTGTGTGTGTGTTTGTATGTGTGCGCATGCGTGTGTGTGTGTGTGTGTGTGTGTGTGTGTGTGTGTGTGTGTGTGTGTGTGTGTGTGTGTGTGTGTGTGTGTGTTGGCGGCCACATAGGCTACATGTGTGCAAGAAAAGCATTAAGCATGATGCAAGCTTGCCTCATGTGCATTTCTATTGGTAGTGCACATGTGTATGAGAGAGAGAGAGCCTGCATGAGAGAGAGCGAGTAGCCTATGTGTATTTGGAAGTCAAGGTAAAGGGTGCTGAATGAAAACAATGCCATCCCAGTATTAATGTGTGGCATAGAGTTTTGTAGCCACATACACTATTTCTTCATGGGTTTCCTTTATAGATTTCACACAAAGTTGAACTGGAATCTAAACATTTTTAGGATAAAACGTATGTAAGGAAATGTAAGTGAAATGAATAATATCATTAAACTGTTATTATGTTTTGTTCACCATACGTTGATCACCGACTATGGTCAAACATTTAATTCACATCCAAACACGACTGCGGCACAACCTCTGCTAATAGTTTCTCTCAACCAAGAGAACATATGCACTACATATAAATGCACTGACGGGACACTTATGATCTCGTCAATGGTACAAGATCTCGCACCCCACCACCACCACCACTACACTAGCTACTGATCTATCTGTATGCTTGATGTACAATTCCAACCGTATGGCACAGTAGGCTATACAATTGGGGTTAAGGCTGAATCATAATTCACTTCAATAGGCCAAATAAGTGCAGCAAACTGATAGCTATATGAAACATTTCCAGATTGTACTGTAGCTGGGTGTACAATAATGATTGATATGGTTCCTTTATTTAGTTTTTCGTATGAGCCCTTCTCTATCTCTCTTCGTTAAGAAGCTTCTCCATATCCATTTCTTGTGAGTATCAATCTTTTTATTAATGTAACCGTGCACTGTGTACTGTATGCACACCTCTTACAGACATGAAAGCTCACATAAGTGTTTAGCTACAAGGAAAGTTATCGGTGAAAGTCTTCACATTACCATAAACCGATAAATCAGTGGTTATTTGTAATAAATCGCTACACGCAACCTATGTAGCTTATTCCATAAATCTTTAATAAAATCAATCCCATGCATGATATTCGTCATTAAGTGTAGCTACAGACACTACACGCCCTATCCTGCGGTTCTGGAAATGAGAGACCTTGTGTGTGTGTGTGTGTGTGTGTGTGTGTGTGTGTGTGTGTGTGCGTGTGTGTATGGGTTTAGGCAGAATAAAATATACTAGGGCTTGAATGTTAACTTGTGAGTGCATGTGTAAAAGACTGATAATATGACAACACTGTATGCTCAATAGGGGCGTGATCCTAGCCAAGACGAATAAAGAAACCAATTCCCACTCAGACTGGATATACTGTAATATATGCCTAGCATGCAGTGAATATGTGTTGCATCACACCGACATGATGGGTGTAGATTGTGTTGCAATTTTGCAAGACAAAACCCAAATAAGGCACTTGTGTTCTCTAGACAAGGTGACAGACCAGAGCCCCCTTAAGGCCAATTTGTGTGTGTGTGTGTGTGTGTGTGTGTGTGTGTGTGTGTCTGTGTGTGTGTGTGTGTATGTGTGTGTGTGTGTGCGTGTGTGTGTGTCTGTGTGTGTGTGTATG
>JAODLI010033527.1:0-19201 GCA_027575585.1 Percopsis omiscomaycus | reverse complement strand
TCTCTCTCTCTCTCTCTCTCTCTCTCTCTCTCTCTCTCTCTCTCTCTCTCTCTCTCTCTCTCTCTCTGTCTCTCGCTGTCTGTCTGTCTGTCTGTCTCTTGTCTGTCTGTCAGTCTGCTGACTGTGGTTTAAAGATGGAAGATGGTTTGCTAAATTTAATCATAGAAAGCTATTCTTGATGCTAGTATTGTAACCACCGCTCTCTTTCCTACATTGTAGTTTCTTATGATGATGTTCAGACTTACGGCATAAACTGTAAGCCTGAGCCTTCTGAGCCTTTATAATTCCAGATCACCACCATGACTGTAGGAAAACTACCGTGTGACCAAGGATTAAGGTTTTAATTTCTTTAATCAGCAGACGCGAACTGGCAATGGGGTAGAAGCTTGGGAAATAGGGATAAATTATTAATTGTCACATGAATTCGCAATCCCAATATTGGTAAGAAATTATTTCGACCCCAAATCTTTCATTCCTGTCAGGTAATTAGTGAATGATGGAATAAAATTAAGAATAGGGGACATTGTGAAGGAGCATGGAAAGTGCATCTCTCTCTCCTCTCTCTCTCTCTCTCTCTCTCTCTCTCTCTCTCTCTCTCCCTCTCTCTCTCTCGTTCTTTCTTTCTTTCTTTCTTTAATTTTCTCTATATCTCTCTCTCTCTTGGGCACAGTGACTTCCTCCTCCTTATCAGGGGAGACTCAAGAGTTTTTTAGAAACTCCAGCTGCCTAGGCAACGCGACACTAACAGCCCATACAGACCCACCGTGCTCAGTGACCTTAGCAGCCCAGAATAGTATTCAATGGCAGGAAGCACTCGAGGTGTGCTCACACGGGATTCTGGGCCTTGTTTTATCTCTCACTTTTACAGGAAAAACCACATTGATATCACATGTGACCACATGTGAAGTTCATGGAGGGGTTTTTTATCTGAAAAAGGGATAGGAAAAGCAAGGTTCGCATCGAGTGTGGTCATGTGGACCCATGATGTTAGCTAGCCTGCGTCACGGTGTGTTAAGCTGGTCTCCTACTTGTTTAAATGAATGTAAACATTAGGGGGAGAATTAAGGCATTTTAATGGTCTGTTTATTAAAGAAACAGCCAGACATGGGCTCATGCTAATGGATTAGTGCTACATGTAGCCCGGTATGTGTGATTCATAGTGCCACTCAGTGGAACTTTGGCGTAGTTCTGTTGTCCTGCATGGTTTTGTGTTTCCTCTGTGAACCAGGGCATGGTAGTAGTTTACATAAGATGATGGAATCTCCTTTCTGTTTATGCATAAGCTTTGATACCTTACACTGTTTGTAATGGATAGCAACCGTTGTCAAGTTGCCTGGTAGGGAAAGTGTCTATTTCAAGGATATTTTTGTTCCTTTCCACTTCATGAGAAAGGAGCACTCGTAAATAAAGACAGATTTTAACTTGCAGGTTATTTGTGTGTTGGGGCTGTTTTTATTATGGCGAGAGTTATTCTCTCATTTATCCAAAAAAATAAATAAATCTCTTGGCTATGATGGCTTTCACGTGACCCAACAATAACACACGTACTATTGTTGCAGTGATCAATATTTCAACAAAAGTCCAGGATATTAAAGACAAACAGCCTGGAACTGCTAAATGCTCATCAAAGAGGCTGCTCGTCAGCAGTGATGGACTGGCCAGCATAAATTAATTATTGCCTTCCTCTTAACCCCCACAAGCCTGTTTTGTCTCCGTAAAGGAGTATGGTGGTTAAGTCTCTCTTTTTCCCCTAATAATAAATGGTTCACAATCGTAATGAAAGAACTATGGGTTCACTCAGTGTTTGGAGTTCAAGTTAAAATATTAAAAGTGGCGCCTCGTTGGGAGAGAGCAGTGAGACGGTTGTTGAGGGTTTCTAGGAAACAAGCCCTAAATAGCAACATGTGTTTAGCCTTCCGCCTAAACAGCAAGACACTTCACGACAACTAATGTTAACCTTTGTAATGTTCCCCGTTGTTCTCTGCACGTAATGGTTCAAGCCAGTAAAGATATCATCTGAATACTGGGTCCTCTAATAAACCGATTCCTGGAGGAATTCCTTCTTTATATACATTTCCCAGCAGGTCCAGGGCAGCAGGCCAGGCCAGTTAGCAGTTTATTTTTTGGCATGTACCAAAATAAGAAACCCCCAAAATGAAATATGTAGAAAAGAAATGGCATTATGGCAGTATAACAGAAACACACACACACACAAAATTAAAACAAAAAACAACTAAGATGAGAAACAAAAGTAGCTAAACTGGGATGAGTACCCCCACGTAAATGTCGTCCTTGGCTCCAAAGGGTCTGCTGACAGCTTGCAGTGTTTAGACAGAGCTGCAGATGGATCCCACCTCACCAAGCAGGGCAGTAAAGCCACCAGGACCTCCTCCTCTTCACATATAAACCCTTAACTCCATTTTGGCATTAGCCATTTCACACAAGTGTAAATCACATGATCTATGATGCATCTGACAAAATTCGCCAGTCTTTTGGAAATGATGATGTAACTGGGATAGTTTCGCCCCTCTGATGTTTTCACTGCTATTCTTATCCCACTGAAGCAACCGCAGAATGACAAGTGTGGATGGAACCAGCAACAAACTGAGTGATGGTCTAACTCCCCACTCCCTAAACTCACAGGCTGGAGTGTCAACGCTGACGGCTCCGGCGCAGCCCCCGCAAACCCCATGAAGCACACATGCTACTGCACTTGGAGCCAAAGCCTCCACAGGCTAGCGAATAGGAGAGCTTCTCTGCTTGTTCTATTATTCCAAAAGAAACCGCTGGGGTGTGTTAGAGCTGTGTTTCTTCGAGACATAATCTAGGGATAGGCGGTCTCTCCCTTTCATTTGTTGTCGTACTGTATTGATGCAGTGATCCTTGCTTAGCTTGAATCCTCTCCACAGGTGTGTCAGAGCAGCACAGCGTTCCTGTATCTGGGACTTTATGTCATACCTGCATGTAAGGACACTTAGGCAGGGTCAGAGCTCACTACTCACTACAGTACTATGTAAAACGGGGCCATGTATTTGCATCTTGCAGTAAACCAGCCCATTATTAATATTGTACTGATTGATTGCCTACCTGGTTTAGTAAATGTATAAACCTTTGTGGCCACCACAGCTATGGAGCAACAGAGTCCTTGGGGCCCTGTATGTGGCCACAGCTTAACACCGAGCTCTGGAGTTAACATGGGGAAATGAGATTGTCCTGACTTCAGCACTTGTGTGGGAGAGAGCCCTGTCACTGCTGAGGCCCACAAAACACAAACGCAGACTTGTTTCTATTTTGTTTTTGGCATTAGCAATTTGCCAGTGCTCAGTCTGGCCCCCTCGCTGATTTCCTGTGGCGATATCTCTAACCAGCTGTCTTATCACTCCCGTGTTGCTGCTGGAGGGGAAATCGCAGTTGCTGGAACATTAATATATCCACGACAAGGCCTAGTAGTGTGATGGGGATGCAGGATGTTTGTTTATTATTTCCTGCTGTGGCAGAACCTCTTGTAGGAAGTGTGTGGTTCGAAGAATTCCACCTTCCTGAATTGAAGACGTCATGTGATTCAGTTTTGTTTTGGCTTTGAGTGTTTTACCAGCAACACACACACAACCAGTCATCTGTTTCGAACCCTGTGCTGTTGAGGTTTTCAGTAGCTACCCTGCTGTTACCACAGTATTACAACTATTATTTAAGCCCTTGAGCAGTATGTAGAGTCTAGGCCCTGTAAGTGCACTCCAGTATGTCATGTTGGTTATCTGGGTGAAGCTCAACAGGGAGTGACCAGTTCTCCACAGCCCGCTTGACAGCTGGCCTCTGTTCTGCAAATGCCCTATTTGCTTTCCATCAAAGTGATAAAAGAGAAATGTAGCCTATTGTGTGCTTGTGTCTGGGCGAGTCAGAGAGAGGACATACCTAATAGCCCCAATACCTGTTTAACAAGTATGAAAATTATAAACTGGTATTTCTGTCTATCAGAGTGCATTAGCAAGTAGTACATCTTATCTTTAATCAGCCCAGCAATGGCAGGAAAATAACTGTTACATAAAACAGAAGGTCATCCCAGTAATGTATGCATTTCATAAAATACCCTGAACAGTGGGTTTCTGTACTCACATCTGGAATAAAGCACTCCACAGAGCTCAATCTAACAATAACCGTTCCTAGTGTTGACCTATTCCAGAAACTGGTTATTCCGAAACTCTATCAGACTATAGAAATGTAGGTATCTCTGTAGGAGTTCTCTGTATTTCAGCTTTTCGGTCTTTTGGATGTTGTGTGTGTGAAACCTGACCTGGACTTTGACATCCTTCCCTCTAGTTCAGGGAACCTAATGGCTTTAGTTTTTATTTTTAGATGAGAGGATTTGCTCTCCTCCATTCATGGTCCTGAACACAGAGTGCGGCCCAGACACACTGGAGCAGATCAGGAAGCACGGACTCACATTCCCATTTAGTAAGTATACATACTATAATTATAGAATCCTATATACAGTAGATTGCATGCACTGTACCTTAGCATGTAACCACAAGATGCCTTCATGGGGTCATGAGTTGATTTTAACGCTTTGAAACTATGCTAATATTTAGAATCTAGTTTTATCTTTGATAAAATGTGCATACATTTGTTCCACGTTTTCAGTCTGTCCAGTGTGTGTCTTATGCTATTAAAATGATGCTATTAATAGAAGCTGTTCATAGCTTGGTACCTTGGGGGCACATGAGTCTGAAAATCCTGAGAAGTGCTGATGTAACTGGCCGTACTATCCCAATGCAGTTTTGTTTCTAACTGACAACGATGAAAGGATTTATAGGGCCTTTCATACATTGTATGTCCTAGTTCGGAGGAAATACTGCTTCACAACGCTCGCAACCATCGCCTCAGGAGAGGCTGTTAACCTGCTGTAATCTTGTCTCTGCTTCTCACTATCAGTTGAGTTGCTCTTTACTAATTCTCTGCCCGTTTGTCCTTTTCTGTCCCATTTCTCTCAGTTTGCAAAACACGAGTGGCCCATGGAACCAACTCCCATGAGGTAAGAGGCCCCAGAGTTCAGAAGTCACTGACACCTATGGTAAGCAGTAACACCTCTAGTCTAGTCTGTTCTGCCAACAAAGTTAGCTTGCAACAGCGTATTGATTTGGAGGGTGGCCATTGATTTCAACAGCACATTTGGTTTGATCGTTTCATATACAGAATCTTTTTTTCCCAGTATAATGCCAAAACATAGGCTGAAATGTTAATGTTAAGGTAAATTAGCAGCAAATCCACGTTATTGCACCTTGCTGTGTGCGCAGATGGCCATTATCTTCAACGAGGAGGACCTGAAGGATGTGAAGCCTCCGTGTGTGATCCAGAGCTTCATCAACCACAACGCTGTGCTCTACAAGGTGTTTGTGGTGGGCGAATCCTACACCATCGTGGAGAGACCCTCTCTGAAAAACTTCCCCGCGGGACCATCAGGTGAGGGGATGAGTCCAAAGGCTGTTTACAGTCTGCCTAGTCCTAACTGTACGCGAAAGCACGCCTTCTCTGAATTAGCCAATAAAAGACCTCATAAAGTATTTTTATAGCCCTGATGATGGGGTCTATTCAGCCTTTAAAGGGTGTAGTTGAGTTCTGTTTGTACATGGTGTCCTGATTATGGCTGTCTCATGTATGACACAGGATCCCCTCTAGTGTATTAAACTGCTCTGTCAGAGTCCCGTTTCTGTCCTTGGAGTGGAAATACGCTGCTATTTGCATGTAGTAAAGGAGCTCTCATGCAAACCACACAACTGTCTGCTTTGCATGACAATGCAAAGTGAACAGGGCCATTTCTCTGAAGCCTAAACAACAGCCACCAAGCAATACCCTTGTCAACGTAGACGTAGCAACGGTAAACAGTACCTAGGATCCCTCACGACTTCTCATTAGTCCAGCTAAACTGTATTTTGTATACAGCAAACACGGATGGGCAGAAGTTGAGTAATGTGTACGGATGAATAAATTATTGTTTTTTTTGTGTATGAAGGAGAAAACTGTAAGCTGGCATAGCGTGTTGTGTAAGGGTCTGTTAGAAATGAAAAAGGTTCCGTGCGGCCCCCTCCTACACATGGTCCCACCTGCCCCGTGTCTCATTACAACTCTCACCGCTGAAGGCCATGTATATTTCCAGGAACTGACTTGTACAGACCAGCCATTACCACCTCCGCCCTTCCCTGCCGATAGCAGGTCATTGTTGGGGGAGTCCAAAAAATCAGTAGATGCCTTCACATTTCACACAGTGGACGTCCAAGCAGTTAAAGACCCCCTGCTTGGGTGAAAAAGTCCCTCTACTGAGACGCACGAGGAAATGTGCCAGTTGTTTCTGTCTGTGATTGAACAGTTACTTGATGTGAGGAGGTGTGGTTGACACATAAGATGGGTTTACATGGAGCCTAATATTCTCATGTATAATTGGTTTAAAAGCCAAAGCCGAATAAAAATGCTCCATATTAACACCTCAAACAGAATAAAATGCAGAGGAGTAGTTAAAACCTTTTCATAAACCGATCACAAGAAAAATGTTACATGTACATGTAAACAACTTACAGAAAATGTTTACCATGTAAACAACAAAATGCGTAAATGCGTAGTGACATGCATAGATCGGAAAATTCCAACAGTACAACTCTCTCCCACATTTATCCACTGATTTCTGGTCTTAAGAGGAGATATCCTTCTTGGGCTGATACAGTAAAAGACGTGCAAAACAAAGCCCTTAATAATAGAATAGAATAAATCTTTATTGTCCACCAGGGTGGGAATTTATCTTTGGCTCACCAGACAAAGAAAGAACCTTTTGGCTTAAGGAAGACAAATGCATGATGTGCGCATGTCACACAGCTGTTCCGATTAAATGCGTCGGCGCATTGGGTCGCGAGCTGGTGTGGCTCAATCAAAAAGTCTAACTTATTTCTGATGGTGTGCTTTTATTTTGAAGGGTGCGTAGGTGTTTTGAACAGTGCATTATAGACATTGTGGATTACGTCACAAATTTGTTGACCATGGGTTTCTTGCCATGACTAGTCATGATTAATTATTTATTTAATTCCATGTTGCCACAACACACCTTGTTTGTTGTTTAGTTGGTTTGTCGTTCTTTAGACCAGTTGTTAAATTTAAATAGTTGTAAATTTACTTATGAACTAATGAACTCAAATCAGGCTGTGTGTCAACTGACAAGCTTTATACTGTATGCAAAACCTAAATGCTAACCTACAGATTGGTCTTTGCTGCCTCCTGGTGGCTGGAGGGTGTCACATAAATTATAATAACCATTTGAAAGCATCTTAAAGTGACCCTTATAGACTCCTCTCTTGAACCTTCCCTAACCAACCTTTTCTGTGTTTCAATTTCAGACAGAAAAGCCATTTTCTTCAACAGCCACAATGTGTCCAAGCCAGAGTCTTCCTCAGATCTGACCTCTGTATGTCGCACATTACAACTACGTTACATTTTTACCTGGAATCCTGTTGGCGCAATGCTAAATGAAGGTTTGTAACTTCCACAGAGGGAGAACGTGGAAGGCATTTCTCAGCCGCCCAGTGACGACGTCATCAGAGAGCTGTCCAGGTCCTTGCGGCAGGCTCTGGGCATTTCCCTGTTTGGCATCGATGTCATCATCAACAACCAAACAGGCCAGCACGCTGTCATTGATATCAACGCATTTCCAGGTGATTAGAGTGTCTCCTCCACAGCTGTGGTCTGGACTTGATTATTAGGTTACTTGTGACAGTTGAGCTGTTGAGCTGAGCGGGGGGATTGAATATTGCCTGGAGTTTTACTAGCGAACCGAGCGATGACTCAGACTTGTTGCCAATGGTGACACAATTCTCAGGTTGCACCTGGGCTCCTGTAACCGTGACAGGGAGGGGTGTGCTGGTGTAACCCTTTTGTACAACCAGCTCAACGCTAAGAAATTCCCCGTGCTGGGTGTTTGTTGAGGTTATGACGTCTGTCAGAGTGCAGGCTAGAGTGACCAGCCTGCACCAGGTCTCACCGCCCCTTCTTCCCTTGTGCTCAGGTTATGAGGGTGTTCCAGAGTTCTTCAACGACCTCCTGACCCACATCACCAGCGTGCTCCAGGTTCACAACCCCGAATGCCCCCCAGCCAGCGAGCAGCCCAAAGACCTGGTGAGCAGCACGGCGGTGAGCAGCACGGCACCCAGCCCCGGCCCTACCAGCCCCGGCCCTACCACCCCCGGCTGCGGCAGCGGAGGCGTGCTGGGCAAGGAGGCCAGCAGCAGCCCCTGGATCGTGGAGGGCGACGGGGGCCTCAAGGGCCCCTGCCAGAGACTTGGCTGCAACTCGGCCATGTCGCCCAACTTCCAGCAGCACTGTGTCTCTACGATAGCCACCAAGGCTTCCTCCCAGTGACTGGCCCCCACTGCCCTACCTATGCTATCTTTAACAAAATGGGACGATAACGGTGACAATATTAATAAATAATAATCATATTAATTATGATATTAATGATAATATATCTGTAATCAAAAGCAAACCTTTTCCTATTATGATATTATGATAATGGTGGTGATTGGGTGTGCTTTTTTCCTCTCTGCCTTTTTGTATTTTTTGGTTCGTCTAAAAAGACTTAACAGTACTGTAATGTGAACTTTTCGGAACCTTGTCTAATGGCTGACGTTGTTTCTCTCTGTGTGAATTCTTGGTAATGAAAGGGTCCAGCTGAGGTAGTTATGAGGTAGAGTTCAGATGGCCATTTTAGGACTAAAGATGTGCCACTAGACTTGCAATTATTTATCCCTCTTACCTCTTACCAATACCCCTCACCTTTGTACAAAATATGGGAAGAAAAGGATTTGAGAGTGGCACAAAGGCTGCACACCTCCTCTACAGGCCTGTTGGTCACTGCGTGGTTCTGGCCAGCCGGCTGCAGAGGAGAACCAGATTCTGTACATGAACCAGTTAGCTCTGACTCGAGTTAGGTCCAACAAAGTGGTAGGCTGTTTACGTTTCTTGCGTGCCATCAACTTGACTTCTTGTTTTAAGTATCGTGCAAGGCTACTCATAACTAAGGATGGAAACATTAGCCATCGCTAGCATCAATGATTGCGAGACCAAGGTTTTCTTTTGTTTTTTTCTTTCTTTCTTTCTTTTGTTTTGTTATCAATTGTTCTCAAACCAATGCTTGGAGTGCTTCATGCTAGATGCTTCTTGAGTGTTTAGTGTCCTTACAAACAAAGTCTTCTCTTCGATCAGCTTGTGGTTTGAGATGTTCCAGTGCTGCGGATGCACTGGATTTACATTCCGATTGTTCTACAATTCCAGTCCTTTAATGGGAGGTTTTAAATGAGCTTTCCACCCTCTCTTAGTCTTTGAAATTTGTACATCACACTATATGTGTAATGTGATGGAATGTGATAGATTTGGGACAGTTATATTGTCTGTAAATTAATCATCATGGGGAACTCTGTACCATAATGACTTGTTCTTTATATTTAAACATTTGGGTCTTTTAACAATCAGTTATTCCGCTAAACATAATTTAATATATGCATCTGTATTTTAGCAGTATGGATTATTTTTGCTACCATGAAATTAATAATTGATCATTCTTAATCATTTAGGAGTTTGTTCGGCCTTATTGACCCTCTTACCAGATCTAATTTGACACTGACATTGGCACCGCCTGACTCATATCAGCTATTAAGCCACCCATAGTGTTCTCAGTAGATTCTTCTGTAGCGTAAAGCCCTGCCTATCTTCTGTTCCAGCTGCTGTATTTGTGTCTGTTAGTCACATCATGTCAGAATGGTTTGAGGGAGGGGGGAAAAAACAATGCTTGCTCCCAATGTTCACTGTGAGATCTTTTTTACTCCTATTTTGTTAATATCTCTGTCCTGACATCTAGTAAGAGCAACTTTATTTTATTGAGATTTTATGGGGAAATTTTTTATATAAAAGAAAGCGAGTGATGCAATGAACAAACAATGGATATTTATCAGAGGAATAGTGAATTGGTAAATCCAGCTAGTGGGGCCATCGAGGGGACAAATAAGCTTGTGGTTGATACTGTTTTCTCCTCCTAGCATCTAGTGGGAAGGAGTGCCAACCAGCCAACTCAGTATAAACACATTTGGGCATTCTTCTTAGCCTGCTTCTTCTTTAGTCCCAGAAAGCACATTCTGTTTTAATATCTCCCATCAGTAGCAGATGGTTTGGCCGGGGAGCTGAACTGAATGTCTTCTTGTACCCACTTGCCACGTGATGGGGATTAATTATATTGCTGCGGCCTTTCACCAGAATCGTTCTACCACTTGTCTTAGAGGGGTGCTTTTGACGTTAATAAATGACTCTTCTTTGGCTTTGTTTCAGTAGATGCTGGCCATACTGTGTGAAAAATTTCTGTTTGTGCTAGTTAAAACAAATTGAGTCTTGTTTCAGTGAGGATTACTAGCATCAATCACAAAATATTTTTTAAGGAATTCAACTTCACACAATATGAATAGTCTCTGGTGAATTAAACAAAAAGAATGTATGCCCTTATGGCAGCAGAGTTGGGAGTAGTTTTGACATCCCTTTTCCTGGAGCTAGGTGGTTTACCTGAGATGGGGACAAAGAAGAGGGTATGTTCCTGTATTCAGGAAACATTATCTGTATACCTGCAACCCTGAACAGCAACAAGTGAGTAAAAGTAAATGAATGGATGAATCTGTACACCACTATACTGTATGTCCTATGTCTTCATTGTGCTTCTACATGGGAAATAAATGGTTAACCCAGCTTGGGTCATTACTGCAGCCCAGACAACAGCATCATGCTCAGTTTGGTCTGAATATTAGACAGGGTGTCAATACAATACAGGCATACAGTGGAGTTTACAAACCTTTTGTTTTATTGGCTTGAGTTCGGGACTTTACAAGCATCTTCACTTAACTTGCATATGGTAATTATATATTTATATTAAAATGTTAGTCATTGGTAAATACCTGTTGTGCTGCCAACTACCCTTCACTTTAAATGGAATTAACTAAATGTATCAATTAAAACCAAGAGCTTTTACTGAATCATGGTTTTGGCAGAGTACACATTGATTTCAAAGACACATTAACACACTAAAAGCAGTTCAGTAAGTGGAAAAGTTAAAGCCCTACCAGGACATTAATTCCAAGATGGATGACTGTTTAAGGAGGAGGCTCATCAGGGAAGCATTCAAGAGCACAACAGTAGGACTGTATGGTAGAGTCTAGCCATACAAAGAATTTAACAGCTAGCTGCATAGCTGTATCTTGGAATGCTCTTGTCTGTCTGTGCCTAAACTCCTCATTTGGCTTTATCTTAGGTGTCCAAATTAATTATTTCAAGTATTTAACACACACTTACTCTTAATTATTTAGCACAAGATTTTTTCCAATTATTTAGACTATAAATGAAGCCTTAAGGCATCCTAAATGTTTCAGTCCATTGATTTCTCTTTATACTAGCAATCACATTTAGTAATTAGTGGGAGTAATTGATCACACATCTATGCTATGCTGCCTTGTCTATCAATGTATTCAAAACATTTAGATCTTATTCCTTTAATAAGTTTGTTCTAAAAAAAGTTTAATCATTCACGAATATAAGAAGAAAGAAAATAAAGTGCAATTCTCAACCCAGTCTGCAGATGTTTATTGCCTCAGCCTTTCATTCATCTGACATTTCATAGAGAAGACGGTTTGAGATTATCGTACAACTCATTAGTATACAGTAAAAAAATATGACAAAAAAGGACACACAACATTTCCACATTACCCAGGAGAGACACTGTACAAAAAGGGTCACTTAATAAAATATATATTTTCATAATTTCAGTCTGTACATGTAAAAAAAATATATATTTACAAAAGGACGCTTGATTAAAGACTAGACAACATAAATCCTTTGATGCTACTCTGGGTTCCCCACCAGGAGTGCCTGCCACCAGGAGGTGTTAATGAGGGGGATGCAGGTGATGTGCTGCTGGGTTTGCCAATAAGCCAAGGATGGTGGAGAGACAGTGGAGCTTCTCCTTTACATATTCTGGCAGCTTCTCATTCTCCTTAAACCTGACAGAAGGACGGCCAAGGTTGTAAGATATACATTTTCACTGACAGCGCTATATAAACACCCAGTGAGACACAGGGATATTAAAAGGAGAGGATCACTTTGTGGTGTTTAGTACCTGGTGGTCCGGCCTTCTGGTGACGTATAGGTGATGCAGGAGACCCCTGCCTGCACGATCAGCTGAGACCCGTCATTGAACTGCACCCACACCTCTCCACTCGTCAGCTACAGACAGCAAATACACACACACTGAAACTATAGTATGTGTCCTTTGGTTTCATTTAAACACTGACCATGTCATATAAAGGGAATGTCATTGTGACGTACCTGAGAGGCCCAGCCAATGTTAGGCACAAATACAGACTTGATCACTTTCCCCGTGCTGCGGGCCAGATCGTGTCGCAGCGGGGAGCTGTTCTTAGTCAGGCTGGCTGAGGTAAAGTCCGAGCCATCGTACGAGATCATCTGGCGATTGGCAGAACAAAATAGTTCACAAAACGATTCCAATAAAACCTGTTCAAACAGAACCCATGCATCTGCGTTGGCTTAGTGGTGTGGCACCCACCGAAGGAGTGATCCGCGGAGGTTGTGGCGGCGAGGCCGCATCAGCAGTCGGTTGGGAGGCCAGCGATGGCGGACAAGGGGAGTCAGGGTTGGCGGGTCTCCTGTGAGACAGGACACACACACACACACACACGTAGCGTTCAGCCTCACAACACCAAGGGCCCACACGTCAGAACTACGGGTACAAAACGACGCGGGCGTTTCTGGCTCACCTGCCGATGGCGACGGGGAAGAACGGGGTGATCTTGGCGCTGCGCTGCTCCTCTGCCACGATGGCAGCCTCCAGAGACAGGCACATGCTGTGGCCCTCGTCCGACAGCTCCACGTAGAGCCTGCTCTCCGGGCTCAGGCCGTTCAGCCCCACCTCGCCCTTCACCGTGTACGACTTCCCGCTCTTCTCGACCACGCGCACCAACTCCGACGTCTTGTGGGTCTTCGCCCCTGTTGAAACCCAATAGGCAACAGGGAGTCTAGTTATCTCGGGGTAGTGCGTGTGAAAATACTCAATCCATGCACATCTAGTGGTGCTTTAGTGGTGCTTTCCCTGCTCCGAGGACACGCAAGGCTCACCGTCATAAAAGCAAACTTCGAGGTCAGCGGTGGGAGTGTTCTCCATCAGCATACACTTGGCGTACTTGGTGTAAAGGGTCACCTTGGGAGTCTTTGATTTCACCAGCTGCACAAACTTGGAGGCGTATTGGTACTTCTTCCAGTATTTCTCTGCGGAAGACACAGTAAGACACCCATGGGTCACGTCTGTCGGTGCACATAACATGTCAGGACCAGCTGTTCTCTGGCGAGGTCCGTCAGCGTACCTGGAAGGTCCTCGTAGCTACAAATGAGAATATCTTCGGGTGGAGCGGGAGGACGGTCGAGAACGGGAAACCCTTTCCCGTCATTGGGCTGGTATATTGTTACCTAGAGGATTCAATAGGCATAACAATTAGCCAACACATTAACTTTAACCACGGACAGCTACAACTGAAGAGTTTACCAATATAGATATTTAAATGCAGTTTGTTACTGGAGCCCACCATTGAGCCATCACAGGAAATTCGAAGAACTTCTTTGACCCTTTCTTGACTGCCCTGGCCCTTCAACAGCTCCATGCACACCTCGCCTGTGTCCAGGATACTCACCTTAGGGGGAAAGAGGTGCACATGAAACAACGGGAAATCACAGATCGCAGACAGTGACAGGGGAGCAGTGCTCAGTGTTCTTAGTCTTTTTCCAAGGTCTTACTAATAGTTGTAGTCACATTTTAGCTGTTCCATTTTGATGCAGTCTAATTAGTCAAGTCAACGAATCTCTGATCATATTTTCTCTCATTACATTTTACACTGATAATAACCCTCAATGTGTTTTCAATACACTTATATAGAATAACTATAGGCGGGCCTAGTATTTCAATGGGCTATACGTGTTTTATAAGCTGCTCACCTGACCACAGATAATTTGCTGCAAGTAGTACAGCATTGAGCAAACTACACGATGGCAAGCAGACAAAGCAAGACAAACTCCCAGGAGGCTTTGGAAATGCTACGGAACTCGGACTGGAACGAGTCTGGTGTGGGTTCAGACGCCGAGGTCGACAGTGACCGAACAACAGACCGCACACGGCAGGCGACCAGCACACTATGCGCTTACAGAGACAGCGGGGCTCGACAAAGCATGCAAAAGCCAATCTGCCGTTTTAATTTCTTGGTGGACATGGAGGTGTACATGAGAACCACATGAAAGTAAAGGCAGCCTCTTTCCTTATTTCAAGCGCTGACATGTTTGTGTGTGCAACAGCTGTCGATGTCATCAATCAAAATGTAGATGAAATTTTCATGAAATGTCATGTCATTTTCTTTAGAAAGGGGGGGTTTGACGAATATTTTCATCACAATATTCATTGACTGAATTAAAACTGCACGGTAGAGCGCGTTAGAGGAGGACTTACCACGGCGTTCTTGGTCTTCTGTCTGATAGGTTTCAGTCGGAGCGCACACAGGGGTGGGATCACATCTCTTAGGGATTTCTTCCCCTTGTCCCTCCCTGGCTTGGACACAGAGTGGGCCTGGGGGGGCTTCAACTCTCTGGCCTGTGGAGGTTGGATCTCTGTTCCCGGTATGTTCTCCCTGTAGGAGTCAGGATGGGAATGGTGCAGGCGCTGCTGGTTATAGTGAGCAATGGCTCCTGCCGGCTTGTCCGTCCAGGAGTTGTGGACTCCCAAGGGCTCTCTGCCGCTGTGAAAACTGCCCGTGCTACTGTGAGTGCTGCTGTCTGTGGGCCTGGGGCCAGAGCCTCAACAAAGAAAAATAATAATGTTACCTTTTTGAAATCAACATCAACCATAATCAACCATAATCAGCAAAAAGGACCAATATGGCCGTTACCTTCTTTACTGAACCAGTTAGAATCCTCGTCTGAATTTTGGAACTGCAAGCCAGTCTGTGTTGATAATAAACACCCAGAGCTAAAACACAAGAGAATAATCACTGTCAGTTAGCTAACATCTAGGAAAACACACAACACATAAAAATGAAATGAAATATCTGGGGGGCTTCTTTTTACCTTGCTGATTGTTTGACAGGGGGTGAAGGGAGCAGTCTGTGCTCTGAGAAGGGGTGTGGTGTGGAGGACATGGGGAAGGCTGGTCTTCCTAGGCCAGTCAGCGTCTCCTCTGAGTGGCACCTGCCCAGCTCGGCGTGGCCAATCCCCTGGCCTGGAGCGGTGGAGCTGGAGCGATCTGAGGAATGAGCCCTCCTCAGGTAGCGAGAATGGGGCTGGCCCTCCTCTCCGACGTGCACCGGCCTGACTCTGCCCATCTCTCTGTCAGCATACTGGTGCCGCCGGCGGTCGCCATCCTCAAAGCAGGCGCTGCTGGGATGGCGCGGCAGCGTCGGCATGGGCGCCATGCGGTTGGGCAATGTGGAGCCAATCACGTGCCTGGTTCTCCTGTGGAGGCGGTTGCCGCTGCCGCCTGACATGGAGGAGGTGCAGGCGGTGGAGATGGTGGCAATCCCGCTGTCCATGGAGCCCGCGTCCCCCAGCCCCAGTTCCTTGGTCCGGGCCAGCAGACTCTGGGTCATGAAGGGGTGGTCCAGCACGGCCGACAGGCTGGGCCGCTGGGCGGGGTCCTTCTGCAGGAGCAGGCGGATCAGGTCCTTGGCCTCTGGAGACACGTGGCCCGGAACCTCGTACTCCCCGAGGACCACCTTGCTGAGGGTGCGCTTCACAGTGGCCGTGTCAAACGGAGGGCGGCCCATGAGGAAGGCGTAGAACATGCAACCCAGAGACCACACGTCCGACTCCAGCCCGTGGGCGCTGTGGGTGGCCACCTCCGGGGAGATGTAGTTGGGCGTGCCGCACATGGTGAAGTGCTTCTCGTTGGGGAGCTTGAGCTGGGTGGCCAGGCCAAAGTCAGCGATCTTTATGTTCATGCTGCTGCTCAGTAGCAGGTTGGACATGGTCAGGTCCCGGTGCATGATGCCATGAGTATGCAGGTACAGCATGCCTTTAACTATTTGGTGCATGAAGTGCCGTGCTGTGAAGCAAAAAACAAAAAACACAGACGGCCATATACATTTGAGTGCGATAGTAATCCTATGCTATGATAATCCTCTGCAACAATAACTTTACTATTAGCATTTACTATTGCGTTTGGATGCAAAAGCACACAGACCTTCATCCTCAGAGAATGGCACCTTGCGGTCCTTTAGGTAGCGGCTCATCTCTCCGTTATGGCACATCTCCAACACCAAGTACACATAGTTGCTGTCTTCAAAGTAGTTGTACAGCTTTAAAGAGAAGGCAACACATTACACTACTATTTAACCAAACAACATTTAGAGAATGTGTAATAATATACCAACTGTACCTCAAGTATTGACGGATGCTTTAATCTGCACTGAATCTCAACCTCATTAGTAACACGTTGGACCATACCGGCTTTGTGCATCGCTTTTTTGTCAATCTGTAGACAAGGGGACAATAGAGATAATTATACAGTGACTGTAGCGGGGAATATAAAACGCCGTGGTGCACCTTGGGACGTTAATCCTGTGGTTAGTCAGTCTGTTGCCTATAAAGACAGTGAACATTACTGCTTCACTCTGGTCTTATTCTGTGGGGAATTTATACAACATGAGGCTCATTGAAGAGGGCCTGGTCTAAGGCATAATCGTTATTTTACACATCTGCTAAATTTTACACATTTTGTTACTTTTACTTTGCTCCAATTATTATACATATTATTATATGTTATAATTATACATATTACCAATACTAATAAATACTATACTAATGAAAAAAATGATCAGATTTTATTTCTCATCCTCGCATTAAACATAATTTCAGGTTTGAACGCTTGATTGTAATTAAAGGCAGGAAGTTGTTCATCATCTAGCAGCAAATCACTTCCTCTGTCTGTTATTAAGTCTTGATTTCTTAATTATGAATACGAGTTTGATTAGCTTAAAAATACAAATCGGATATAACCACATCAACAGCTGATGAATGGCAAAAATATTAAACGTATTTTAAAAATAAGTCATTCATGGGTTGTGTCAAAAAAAAGAAGTACATCATCAACATTGAAGAGCTTCTTACCATTTTGATAGCAACCTCCACACCAGTGTTTATTGACTTTGCCCGGTAAACACATGCAAATGAACCTTTGCCAAGGAGGGTAAGAACTTTAAAATCCTAAATATGAAAAAACAAAAACACAAAGACACATAAGGTTTTTGGCATGAAAAAAAACAACAAGTCACATAAATGATTAAAGAATTTCAGCCTAACAATAGTATTGCTTAGATCCCTTTATAAATAAACATCTAAAAGCTCAATACCTCAATCCTTAGGTCGTGTGCAGAAGATAAAATTCTCCCCTCTTCATTACTAATTATGTCATTAGTAGAGATGTTTTGAAGGAAATAGTGAATAACTTTATCAAACATCGTCCCTCTAGCCTGAGACATGTTGATAGTAATAAACCTATGCGGACTACCGTCGTTAGCGTTGGCAAAGCGTGCATTTGGTTGTCAGTAAACATAGGAAATCCTCCCACAATAACGTTAACTGCCAAACAAGCCATCTACATCTGACGCTGTCATATGGCCAACCAAAAACCTTTAATTATCCCGGGAGTCTTCCCGCTAATGAAGACCACTCATGCTGGTGTCCAAGCAGCTAACGTTACAACACTGATGAGGTCTCACGGGGGACGAGTCTACTACTACTATTAACGTTACTACCGTACCGTACCGTAGTAACGTAATCCCGAGAGAGCAAAGAAGGCAGGTAACGTTACGGAATCTATCTAGCGCTGCAAACTTACACGCCCACGTTTGAACTGACATTAAACGACAATGTGTGTATACCACTAAATCTATATACAATGCCAGTTTAAACGTATTCATTAAGGTTTAAGCACTCAACGTGCAAATAACATCATGTTAGCTAGTTAGCTATCGTTAGCAACTCATTACATTATTACTCACCTCAATCTTATCACCGATTGAAACGCTCATCTTGCTCGTTGTTGTTTTTGGCGACACATGCATAAAATTAGTTTTTCACCGCCAACGGCATCTGTATATGGTTTGTTGATAAAAACTCTTAAGAAACAAAATAATGGTATTCTTGTGTTCCCCTCCAAAACGTTGGCAATTCTTCCATTTTGAAAATATCCGCCCGTTAGACACGTGCCGACGTCACCAAGTCGTAAGACAACAAACGTCCCACGCCCACTGCAAAGGCCGCGCCCACGTTTAAACAACTGAATTAAATCTGGAAGGAAGAATCACCTCGCATGTTTCTAGGGTTGCGTTTTTAGCCCTATAGCGATATAACTGTAGCTCTATAACTACTACGGCATACATTTTAACTGTCATACAGAAATACACGTACAGATGATTGTCTGGAAGACTTGATTATTTGTTTAAAATAATAAAATAATAATAAAATAAAGGAAATTGCATAAGTGAAGTAAGACATGATGCTATCCTTATTCTAGGAGAATGTTATTTGCTTGCAAAAACTGGTGGTTAACCAACTATTGACAAAGGTACTAATTGTAAGTCGCTTTGGATAAAAGCGTCTGCTAAATGCTGTAAACGTAAATTATTTGGATAACAAGATACTGTAGTTCTCTACATCCTAACGTTAGCGATGTGCGATAATATTTGAGGATACTGTTGCACAATAGCAACACTGTAATTATCTTATTTTGGGCGGCTTGTATTTTATAAGCCTGGATCATTATGTTTGCAGTTATACTGTACAAAAACGTTAAAGAAATCTATATATTATGTGTACGCATATTCATGTGCTACAGTATGTAAACATTTTGTAGGATTAATGTTTTCATTCGGAACTAAATCTTTGATACATTTGATCTGAAATCAAGTTCAGTTGGCCAGTTTCTTCTTTTGAAGAAAGAGTGAACTAACAAGTGAACTAACAATAAAGATTATTATATATTTATATCCATCTATATTGGGTAGGTTCCAGTGGTGTAAAGTAACGAATTACAAATACTCTCATTACTGTAATTGAGTAGTTTTTTTTAGGAATTGTACTTTTT
>JAODLI010033516.1:0-19204 GCA_027575585.1 Percopsis omiscomaycus | reverse complement strand
GGAAGGAAGGAAGGAAGGAAGGAAGGAAGGAAGGAAGGAAGGAAGGAAGGAAGGAAGGAAGGAAGGAAGGAAGAAAGGAAGTAGGGAAGGAATAGCGAAGAAGTGCTAACATCAGGCTTGCCCGTGCTGTCGCTTCTCTGCAGCCAGAAGCTTTTTCACCCTTGGCAGCCATGTGGAACATTTAAATGCTGGAGGAGGGGACTGTAATTACTGTAGCACATGCTGGCCAGCGCAGCAGCAGTGCCAAACTGTGTGTCTGCTGGAATCTCACACCTTATCTGCTGTGTTTAAAACGCCAATGGTGCGCATGGTGTGTGAACACAGTGCCTTGCTAAAGGGCATCAATGGTTTGTAATTTACAAAGGGATGTTATAACACACACACACACACACACACAGGAGTGCTGGAGAAGTGCTGTGGACAGAGTGTATCCCCAGAAACTGGGACTGCTTACCCTGATGTAGCTCCTAACACGTGTAACTTGTATCATACGATAGCGAATGAAACTTGAGTAATTTAGTTGACTGCTGACATAACCTCTTATAATAGATTGCTTTCCTAATTCTGACTGTGACTGAGAAATGCACTTGGATAAAAGCCTCTTCCCTGACCATCTGTAATGCATACATTTGCATATAGTTATTCATAGACCGGGTTAGGTGTCTACTCTGGATGCAGATAGGGGTTAGGCAACTTGCTCAAGGATGCTTACAGGTAGGCCACCTCTGGGGCTTGAACCCACAACCTTCCGGCTGGGAGTCCAACATCCAGACCACTAGACTATCCTCCCCCCTACACACCTATGTGTTCGGACGTGTTTTTGATGAGTCACTACAGATACAGCCAGCTAGACGTAACACTACGTTAGCAGATAACGGTGTTTCTATTGGCCCTTCCTGATGGCAAGGCCCCTGCCAAGATTCTCAGGGGCCCAGTCTCAGCATCCCCCAGCCCTGGCCCCGGTTCAACACTCACATCCACAGTCAAACCCTAAAATCCTACCAGCAGAGGACCTCTCACCCTGCTGTATATGCATATGAACACAACACACGACTGTACAACACGTACAACTGGCTGTAATGCGAGTTGTGTTTCTGCCCTTTTATGCAATGCCATTTGCCTCTTAGCAAAGCTCGCATTGTAAAGTCCGTGTCAAAATGGCAGCCTCACCACATAGCATACCTGAACACTTGAATGCATAGAGACATTTAAACAATGAAGGAACAAAACATAGGCTACAAGACAGGTCTCTCGGTCACGTGACAACCTGAGCGCTGAGTATAGTCTCACAACTAGACCTCACAGAGAGAGACTTTAGGTGAACATTTAACCAGCTACAAAAGAGTGGGTGGAAAAGACCCAACAGTCACACCAGTCAATTTGTATGTGGAAAGTTTACTCTACAAGCTTCTTCATGGCATGTGTGGCAAGTGTGTTTCCTCCTTTCTGGGTGTTTGGGGGGGGGCTTCACTGCAGACTCCCCTGGGAAATCAAAGCTCTTCCCGTTGCAGTACAGCCCACGGTGGGGGTGGAGGAATTATGGAATGACGGAGAGAGCAAGGGACAGATGGAAATATACAGTATAGGCTACAGAGCGGGGCCACCTTTGTCATGCAGTCTGGGAAATCGCCTGGGTCACCTACAGTAGCAGAGCAGTACCACGAGAGAGAGTGTAAACGTATTAGATTAATAAATGAGGAAATTCTGATTCTAACTAAGGCACTAACACTGCCTCGCACTACCCTTTGAGCTAGAGGGAATAGACCCCCTAACCCAGCTCTACATTGACTGAGCTACAAAGCATATGGAGCACCGTCGACCTGGGCCAAACAGTCAATTACTTGCAAAACCAGGGATTCACCCACCGCTAATCTGCACAACCCACTCCTGGCGTTAAACACCCTAAGCGCAAAACAATTACGTGGTCACATACTTGTGTAGCCTACTGCGCCACGACTAAAAGTGTTATTTGCTCATAACAAACGTTGAAAGTCTGAGAGAAATCCCGTATATTCTATTAAAATCACCCAAGTGAGGATCCAGGATCCGTTCAAACGCTTTCTCTCAGATTCGTCCCCGTTTAAATGTGATGCTCTCCATCTGTACACATACCTGTTGTGTGGTCACATCATCCATCAATCCACCAGAATCCAGCGGAGTTTTGTCGTGAAAGACACCAGCGTCTCTGTATCAAGAGGAGTAGAGGGGAGGAAGAGAGAGCGCTGGCATGGGATTGCGACGTATCCAGCGATCATCCGAGACCAAGTCCTGCGCTCACCAATGTCGGCGTTTACAGTGCCATCAACCCAGCTTGCAAAAACCTCCACGACCAACCGCTGGAAAACGGAGCATGCTGCCACGTTAACCCGAGTCTAAACGAATGGAGTAAAGGTTTTCTGTGCGCTACTGACAGGCGTGTAAATGGGAGTAGGCCTAATGTTAAAGTAACATTTAGGACATAACGTGCGCGGTACGCTGGCGCATGTCCGCTTCTTCATATCATCCAATGTGAAAGTTAATACCAGGATAAACAGAATGAGACTCCTCACACCATCTAGAGCTTTGCCAAGCGCATTGTCGGTAAATGATGTGGAGGCGCCGCCCAAGTGGCTCTCCGTCAGACACAAGTTGCTCTCAAGTTAAAAAATAAAAAATGCGCTGGACACGAGGTCCGAGCCTGGGCTATTAATTTGGTCAGTGTGAGTTTGCTCTGCGATATTGAGTTAGCTGGAAAAACAATGACCAATCGCCTATTTTTATAGTTCACGAAGCCCTGGTGTAGGTCTACTTATTACCATTACTTAAGTCCCGCAAACATCCACGGAACCTTTGGAAACCCGAATGGAGGGAAGGTCAAGTCGCTGTCCACGGTTCTGATCGGCAGGCTCGACTTGGAATGTTAGACAGTTGCACCCCGCACCCCTATGCCTTCACATGGCAAAATCTTCCAGCTCAGGACCCGAAGACCTGGACCGGAAACGGGTAGAACGCTCCCATGAACCAGACTGGAGTGGAGGTCTTACATTAAGTAAGGGGCACGTTTGTTTTGACAAACAGTATTGATTGAGGGGGAGGTGCAGGGAATACGATCACACCTCCAAACTGCTAGCTCAGTCACTCTGAACGCTGTGACCTCTCCTTTAAGATAAAATATCTTCTTACAGTTCAGCTTTTAGTTTAGTTACAATTTTAAAAAATGCTTGAGCGGTTATGTCGGTTAAATCTGGTCCATCCCTTTCCTAAACAAGCAATCTGTTACACCACTGAGTATGCGAGGCCTCATCTCAGCAGGAACTGTCGATGCAGTTCATTAAAAGGAGAGCAATTAGGATCTTTCATTGCATCTCACACAACGCAGTGCATGGATTTTAGAATTGTAATTTATAGATCAGCAGGCTAGGCAGATAATTAGACTATTGATTTCTTGGTTGTAAAATTGTATTCAATTAAATTCTTATCCACCTCCTGGAAGACTGTAGGCTGTAGAATAACATGGACTGGTGCCTATGCTCAACTCCCAGGTTATCCTACACACTATACGTTTTTGTGTTTAACACTGTGACACTCATCAACTGATCCGCCTTTTACATTGAGCGACCCTCCTAGTTGACTTGCAGCGTTACAGCTCTCCTCTGAGCAAAAGTATTGCTCACAACCAAGCAACCACACCCTGAAAGACACACACACACACGGCTTCTAGCCTTCACATTAGCAGTTATGCTGCATGTGGGGCAGGGCTCAGTATCGTCCCTATAGCAACCAGAGGTTTCATGGTGAGCAAGGGGTCACTGTGTGTGTGTGTGTGTGTTTAATGTCATTTCCTGTGCTGTGAAGCAGCTCTTGATGCTTATCCCGATCCGACCAATTCCCTCTGTCCTCCACTCCCCCCCCGGTCAATTTTTGTATTTACCTGTGTCATCTGCATGTTGTAAAATACTTTTAGTCGAGCCATAATCTACCATTATTAGGCTACAATGTCATCTATTACAATGAGTTTTCACCCACCTGTGCATGCAAGCTACGAAGCACGGTTTTTGCTACAAATAAATAAGGTTATTAAAGGTAAAACGCCAACCAACAAACAAAAAAAAAGACTTAAATATATAGGCCTACATAAAATGAAAAGTTGGTTTTAAAACAAGTCAACCTACTAGGCACTGTAAGCATTGTCCGTTGCTTTAAAAAAATTGTTTAATCTGATTTCACCTGCTCCTGCTAGCCTGTTCCACACAAGGGTTTCTGAGAGATTTGAAAGGTCAGTTCAGTTAGCAGTCATTTAGCTTTAGCCACACGGTTGTGAAGAGGAGAGGCGTAATCATGACTAAGCATTGTACTGTAAGTGTATCCGTCAGGTGAGCAACCTCTCGGCCCGTCTACTTACCACACAACCAACACAGACAGTTACGTTGCAGGGAAGACAGACAGAAATCTTCCAGTTTGACGGCATCGTGATGCACAGCAAAGCCCATCTGCCTATCTATATGGGCCTGCCATAAATCAGGCTTACTGGATACTTGTATTTAGAACACTCCCACTAAAACATGTCTGGGAGCCTTACTGGAATTTATGAACCCTGGCTTCCTGGGCCGGACCCGGACAGGCATGGTTCGAGAGCCAATAGGAAGTTAAATGTATTTAGAAAGACCAAACTGTATCCTGGTTATGGTGTTATCACATACACAAATGTATTTAAAAACAGTATATACACTGTAGGAATTGTACTGTATATTAGGTGCTGAAATCTAAATACATTGCGGGGAAAAGGAGAAAGCAGCAAATTCATTATTTAAAGTTTACTTGGATGTCATTTTAGTCTTCCTACAGGACATGACATCCAGCAGGCACGGATATCTCCAGAAAACAGCATAACATTTGGTCCGATTACAATGAGGTGCCTACCGGCAGCATTGTCCGCATTAGAGATTACAGGGAAACGAGGGGAACAATACCTGACCTTCAGCACCAACCATACATGTCTATTAGCCATTTCCCCCGTGTCAGCCCCCCCAATCTCGTTGGAGAGGACTTCTTCACCCCCTGGGGCTCCTTCACAGTGCTCCATAAATTATCCTGCAATGGCTGCTGGGAAAGCAGCCAGAGGGCGAGGGTGCTGCCTCTGAGTCAGACCGTGGGGCAAGAAACACGATTGTGTTCCCACCAAAACCAAACCAATATCAACTGTTCATTCAGTAAAAACCACAAAAAAAATAAGCTTTCTATGAACCTTTGAGAAAGATAATTGGTTCATAGAAAAGGAAAAAGACAGACAAGGAGAGACTTCATAAAGACAGTGAATCCAGTGTTTTAGTCACAGAAATGTTTATAATGGCATTCTGGAGATGTATGGAATCAATACGCCATATTTAAGTGAACAATCTTGGGAAACATTTTATCCATAAGGACATCCTGGACACTACTGAAAAGTTAAACAATTACCATTTAAAATTATACTGTATGCCAAATGTGTTCAGAATAAATGAAACTATTTCTTTGTTCATCCTAGAAACCTATAACAGAACAATTGCATAGGGAGAATAAACTTGACAGAACAAAATATAAATAACAATCTATATCATTAGGTTATTTTCACGGTCCAACAGCACTTTAAAAACGTATACAATGTCCAACTAAACAAAACCATACCCATTTGAAGAGAGAAATTAATGAAAAGATGAAAATGCAATGAAACTTTTATGGCTTTATTAAATAAAAGCTACACAACTAAAAACAAATAGACTACTTCTACTGGTTTAAATTAGAATTTCACCATTACACTATTTCCACACAGGGTTTTTCGTCATACTTTGAGACACCGATGTCAAACCAAGATATTTACAGAGGGACACAATATAGTTTTTTGGTAGGCTGGTTTAGATTAACATAATCTGATCAGATACAGATGAAAATAAAAATGATCAGCCATTTGAAAAGACTCCCAGTCTAAAACTAAAATAAAAAGGTGGTAAGAGTTTTGTTTAAAGAAGACAGTATGCATGTACGTATACTTTTTGCCATAAAATGAAAACCCAATTAGAACGATATTAAATAAAAATAACAACTTTTAATTCTAAATGGTTTCTAGTTCAGGTGGTCGTTTTGGGGCAGCCATTGAGAAGGTCCCCACCTTTGGGGAGGAGGGGAATAGACCATCGGTTCCATAGCCTGCTTGCAGTCACAACCTCTCGCGCCCGAAACACAGGAAACAGGAAACCAGGGGAGGGGTGGCGGAGAGGAGAAATGGGCAGACCTTGACACCAGAGACAAACAATATAACACCTAATAATAAAAAAAATTGAGCTGTATAGGACTGACAACTAATCAATGAAATCGATTTTTTATTTTTTTAAGTATTGGCACTGGCAACACATTTATTCATGAATTAGTTGCCTGGTTACGGTTATTTAGACATACTACTGCATTGACTGCAGGAGCACTTTGCTTTACAGTCCTGCAAGTGTTGGGCAGCAGCAAAGCTAGTAGTTGAACTACATTTCCAGTAGCATGTGGCAATGTCACCATTTGCTAAATCAAGTAGCTTGTTCAGTAGTGAGGCTGTTTTATTGGTGAAGTTGCATGGCAGAAAGAGTTCACCAAAATGATATAGTTGCATGTTCTCAAGCGTTTACTGAGCTACCATTTTCTTGTGCAAACACTCGGATCGCTCGTTTTGTCTTCATGTCAATAAACCCACCGCCCACTCAAGATAAGCCGATATTCCATTCTTATGTGCGGATACATTTTACCCCATATCTGTTGGATGGCAGTTGTCCGAGTTAACCAAACGTTTTAATTTGATGGGGAACTCTATCCCCCAGAAAAACGAGATCACATACACAACAACCACGCAGGTTAATCAATTACTAAATCAGTTAAGTTGCAGCCCTAGAGCTGTACATATAAAATAATTTTACATTTAATGCTACAAAGTTAAGATGTTGTACAAGGCCATTAACGACCGTGTGTGTGTACCATAAGAGGAGATGTGGGTCTTGCCCAGGCCAGGGGTGTACAGGCTCAAGGATGTCACAGGCGAGGGAGGGGGGTTCACAACCACTGGGGGAAATCCAGAGGCCACACCCTGCCTGGCATTACCATGGTAACTCTCATCTCCTGCACCGACTGACTGACTGGCAGCACCAGAACTGTTGTATGTACAAATGCTGGCACTGGGCGGAACTGGAGCCTGAGAGAAGAGATTTGCTCAATTATATCCAAATAAAAATGTAAGTATTGTTATGGTTTATAAGTTGTACATGAAGTTACATAGCAACCACTAAGTCATGAATGAAACCTTGGGACAGATCAGCCGCTATACTATACATTCACAAACCGTAATTAACGGTACTTTCATCCTGCTGTACCAAATACATACAGAACAGAAAACGGTGACCAAAAAATTGGAACCTGGCATTAGTATGGCTATTATGTCACACAAGTAATGACATCATATATACACACACAAAAACTGAACCGTGGGTTGGACCTAAACATGTGTTGTTAGGTTAAAAAGGTGACATTTACACATTTTGAGTTAGACAGGTCATTAATGTAAACATAAAATCATCAACTATGGAGGATTTTACTTCTTTAATAACAGAAGTGTGATAAAAAGCTACCATCATCAAAAAGGTGCTAGAGGAGAACACAACAGACTAATCCAATCGCATCTCATACAATCTAATTACTTGGCATAGTTCGCTCACGTTGCCGCCGCTCTCCCCACAGCGGCCTGGACCTGTGGCGGGGAGGGGGAGAGCACCAGGGGGAGGAGTGCCAGGAGACCGGCACTGATCCCACTCACTGTAGCTCAGCGCACACTGATCCAGCACAGCTCCAAACTGGTCCGACCCTGGACCCAGGTCCTGCTGGGAACAGACACAGAAACGGTCCGAAGAGCAGAGATTCGAACCCACAAGCCCACACTTGAGCACAGTTAGTGCTGCGGCACTAACTGTGCTCAAGTGTGCATTGCCCCATGTAGCGTGTAAATTCCTTGGTTTAGAAGTGGAATTTAGAATGGTGGTGTGACTTTACGTCACACCACCATTGGGTCTGAATACAAATCCATGCAACACAACTGGACACTTAATATTTCTACACTGGATGGAGTTCAGCGCCACTATGATAACTGAAATCTAAAGAAGGTGATTACCGTTCAATTATTATTAGTGCATGAGGAGGACCTACCTGGGTCGGTGGTCTGACCTCGCTGACCTCAACCAACTCCAGGGCAGGGATCTCAAGGAGGACTTCCTGAGAAACCCAACACATCAAGACCCCGTTTCCTCATCACATTAGGCGTAACAAAAGGTTTAAACAGAGCTTCAACCACTAGACGAATAGTGACGAGGTGTGTGTGTAGCCTGGTCATCACTTAAAAACATCACTTAAAATCACAAGCTCCGCCTCTGATTTATTCTGTTTTACATATACTGCAAGTCTGGGAACTCAATTGAAAACCACTCCATTAGCATCCAGGTGGGTGGTTCAGTTGGTACCGACAGTAAGTGCCCATGCGTTTCTGGTTCTGATTAATCAAAAGGTGCCAACGCCTTTTCTTCTTATCTCCTTAGTTGGCGTTCAACCGACCCAAGTTCTCCCATGTAACCGAGACCTTCACTGGCTCCCCACCTGAGCCCGCATCCCATTCAAGACACTGGTGTTGGCCTACAAGGCAGTAAAAGGAACTGCCCCGCTCTACCTCCAAGCAATGGCAAGATTCCAGGCCCCAACCAGAGCACTTAGATCTACCACCTTGGCTGGCAGGCTGGCACCTCCGTCGCTATGAGGGCGCAAGAGTCGCTCAGCCCAGTCTAGACTCTTCTGTCCTAGTGCCGCAATGGTGGAATGAGCTTCCTGCAGCAGTCAGGACATCAGAGTCACTACCGCAATAACTGGTGGTACACCATTTCAAATGTTGACAAACTGATTGTAAGGCGCTTTGGATAAAGAGTCTGCTAAATGCTGTATATGCAACTGGATTAGGGATGTTTGCAGTTATACATTGCATTTCAAATTTTGTAAACCGCAGTGCTTTTGGGCAGATCAGCCTCCCATGTTGTTGCTCCCACACTCTGCACCCCAACCCACTTCATGGCGGAACTGAACAAGTCGAAAACCGGCACATCTATTCATGCTTTTTCATTTCAAAGTGTGAATTCAATTAGGGGTCGACGCAATCACATTACTGACCGTGGAATTGATTTTCCATGGTCAGTAACGGTTATCGTTACACTTCTACTCAAGGGTGTGAATATGCGCTTGTTAAGTGACTGTATGCCTGTCCTTGTGTGCAATGGGATAAAGGCGTGTATAAGTGTGTACTTCTGCGTTTCTTCTATGGTGAGTGAAGTGTAGTGTGTGTGGGAGGGGTTGCTACTGGGCCTGGTAGCTGGGACAGTGTGGTTAGTGGAGATGAGTTATTTTAGTGGCGAAAGAAAGACTTTAGGGCAACTGTAGGAGAGAGTGAGGAGGGCGAGAGAATGCAGACCAAATGTTTTTCCTATGATAATGGAGTTTTACAGTTATATAGATATGGGCCCACCATTCCCCATGGCAGGATATTATCCTTTAGTACTGTGTTTAGATGGGTCTCCACTGGTCTACAGTACCTTGTGCCTTATGCTTTACATTTTGTGACCGTGTGTGCGCTTGTGCACACGCTCCTAACAGGGGAGAATTCCGACGCGGCCGTACTACCTGTGTTGTGGATGAGGAGGTTGTCTGTTGGCAAGGCTGAGCCTTTATTGGCGGCTGGCTAATGGGCGTGGCCCCGTTGTCCTCTTCCACGTCTTCCAGGTCACTTAGCCCCTCCCCCAAATAGCAGGTGACTGGGTTAAACTGCATATACAGCTAGGGGGGGGAAGAAAGATGTCAGACATCAACACCCTGAGATGATTGAAAGATTCTTTCATTCCTTAATGGCTAAAATCAACAGTAATGTGGAAGGGCAACGATTTCAATGACACTGGCAATGATCTCCACCTGATCTAGTGTCTGTCTGTCACTCACATACATACAAAAAGGCAAACTTCCGGTTAAGCATAGTTATAGTTGGAGACATACAAAGTAAATCTGACAAACGCATATTAGCATTCAAACAGCACACACACCTGTTGCGTATTAATGTGGGTGCGTTTGTGTGCGCTACTGACTGATGTACTGGGGGAGGGCGCGAAGGTGTGGCCGTGGCCCTGGCTCTGCAGGACAGAGTGGATGTAGAGGTCGTTCTCGGTGTGCGTGTCGCACAGAAAAAGTTGCAGGACGTCGCCGTGGTAACCATACAGAAAGGCCACCAGGGTGCGCTCAAAGCACAAGTTCTGGAAGGAGGCCGTGGCTTCAGGCGTCCAGACAGCCTAACCAGACCCAATGTTAACACAATGTCAACTGCAAATAGCCTAGGATGGGTGTGAATTGAATTTAATAAATATATATACACACACATTGTTGCAACGGACTATTCATCTGCCACTGACTCACTCAATCTATAAAGCTGATTGGGTTTTTATAATTAAATCTAGATTTGAAAGTTTTAATCAAAAAATTTTATTCAATCACTACAACAAATTGATTCTAAAAACCGCAGTAACCTTAGAATATCCACAGATGAGCCAAAAACATTATGACTATAATGGGTTAGCATGGGCACTCCAAGTGGTCTGCGGCCACACAGCCCCATACACAGCAGGGTGCGATGCGATGCGATGCGTGTTGGGAGACATTCCTCCTGTAACCATCATTAAAATGTTCTACCCTCGTGCAGCGATGAGCCTGGGGCGCCCAACACCCCGTCACCCGGTTCGTCCCTCCTCGGACCACTGTGGGTAGGTTACTCCCCACTGCTGACCGGGAGCACCCCTACCAGCCATGCTGTCTTGGGAGATGCTCCCACCCAGTCGCCTCAGGTCTTTACGCCTGCCCATCTCTCCCCCATCCAACACGTCGACTGCGATAACCGATTGTTGGCTTACCGCCCAATATAACCCACACCTTGACATGTGCCGTTGTTACAAGATAATCATCGTTAGCCGCTTCATTTCTGAGTGGTGATAATGTTATGGCTCATAAGTGTATATTGCCGGTAGACATGGTGATCACCTTTGTAGGCATTATAGAAATAGGTGTTTGAGAAACAATAGAAGGTCAATGGCAGATGAAAAAAAACTAACCCGACAATTGATTGTTTGCTGAATATCAGTGTGAGGACTTATTGGAGGTAAGGAAGCTACACAGTCGATATTTAAGGCTGCTCAAGGACCAATTTGACTCCAATCCAATCCTTAATGACGATCATTAAGAGAACAATCTACAGCTCTCGCAAGACACTTTGTGGATTGACGACGCAGACCTAAGTAAAAGCTTTTAATATAATACATCTGTTCTCAGTGATCAGAAATATTCAACTCACACTGCGGGGCTTGATTCCAGCCAACGTCGCAGGTACTGCCTGGGCAGGCAGCACCGAGTAACAAGACCTGAAAATTAAAACATGGCATCTCATGACCTTGAAGAATGTACTGCAGTACTGAACATTTAATACAGTTCATTGATGTTTGAAACGATTCTCCTGCTGGACAAGTCAAGTCACGTGCGTTTGTCACAACCAAAAGCAGTGAGAGTATCAGTGAGTATCAGAGTGAGCAACATCAGTATAGCAAATATTGTGACATCAAAATGCATTGTGAAACGTGTGTATCGTTAGAACCCTGTACCAGCATATTGCAGGGAAGTAGTGGTACATTTAGTATTAGATAGAATCTACTACAGTACTTGAGGAACTTGAGGCTGGCCGTCTCCACCACGCTAACATCTCCAAAGTCGACGTAGTACACCTCCACCTGGGTGGGGCTGACCACGCGGTGGATGATCACACGGTAGATCCACAGGTTCCTGGGCGCTACACAGCACGCCTGACCCGGCCGCACATAGCGCTCCAGCAGACGGTACCGCTCGGAAATCTGAGGGCAGGAGTAACAGCTCCTGGGGAGAGACGGAGAGAGGAGTATGTGACTTTGTACTGCCATGGTTTGGCGCCGTCTGATTTCAAATTCGGGTCTGAAATCAGCCAGTTGGCGTTCCATCACATGTCAAACTACATTTTTATTTATTTAAAAACAAATTTCCTGCATTTCTACACCACCTAACCTCTTGGATTAGGTCAAGAAACAGCCACCTTCACTAGTCTGGGGCCAATTATGCATCTGTCCACGTTTTAAACATGCACCCACCTCATCTCCATCATCATGTCCTCCATGGCCTTGGCCTCGGTGTTCTCGCTGAAGCGGACGAAGAAGTTGCTGGGCGACTCCACCTGCTCCACCAACACTGCCAACAGCTCCAAGGGCGCATGTCGCCTCGGGGGCCTCAACCTCTGGCCCTGCAAGGCATCGGGGGGCACCATCGAACCACGGGGCACCATCGAACCACGGGGCACCTCGACGGCCGGGCACATCTCTGGCATCTGCGGGACAGAAGCAGTGCAAGGCTAAATGTTCACCACTAAATGTCAATCTGTGAATGTTGGTGAATTTAAATCTTAGCAGGATCATAATCATACATTAATGATAGCCAGTCGGCAATTCGTGACAAGCAATTTAAAAAAAATATATAATTTGGCAGTGGAAAAGTGAATTCTCTATAACGGCACGAAACAGTAAATATCTAATAAATGAAAAATATCTTTAAATGAATGGGGTCAGTAAATGTAGTTCGAAATCTGAGTGACTACTTTCAAACCCAAGGCATGCTCTTCACGTTTCAGAAACAGATTTCCCCACAAGGATTACTACAATTAGGAAAATACCATTAGATCATATTAATAAAACACGCTCTGCTCACGTAAAGAGGTGTCTAATTTGCAGTCTTGCCTGTTGGAGGCTCTTGAGGATGAGCTGATGGAGGCTCTTGTCACCTGGACCACTGTCATCCTCCTCTTCTTGGTCCTCCCAGCCAGACTCTGCAGAGCTGAAATAGTAGCTGGTACCAGCTTCTCCTTCGTACGCGCCCTCACCTGGACACCAACAGTCCAGGTGAGTCTCTTGATCTCCTAGTCCTTTTTCCACTCACTTCTCTCCAACCCTCCCATCCTTCTCTCAGCCAATTACACTTCCCAATAAAGAGAGTGTAACACTGAACAGAACCATCCTTCAACCTTATGAATCCACCCAGTGTTACAATATTCTGAAATTTTATGTCAGTGGGTCTCCTAAAGCAAATACAATGAGGTCATTTAGCAGACGCTTTTATCCAAAGCGACTTACAATGACATGGCGCTAACACATGGAGCAGATAGGGGTTAGGCATCTTGCTCAAGGATGCTTACAGGTAGGCTAACTCTGGGGCTCGAACCCACGACCTCCAGGCTGGGAGCCCAACACCCAGACTATCCTGCCCCCCAAAAAGCCCAGGAAAGCTAGTTGGATGTCGTCATCACAAGGCACGAGCAGCATGGATTTGCGGACGCGCGGTAGGCAGAGAATACGCAGGTTTGTATGATTTACTTTACTCCCAACGCGTCTTTGTTGCATGTGCTCTGGGAGCAGTTTGCGATGAACGGCTGCCATTTTTACACGCCGTTTCCAGTTCGTACAATACATCCATTATCTCAACCTGTATGTTTATAATCAACCAGACTAAAACTTTCCTTGGGGTTTCCACCATCATGGGTCGAAGACCAGTTTCAGTACAGCTATTCATTCCAGTTCAGTTTACCTGTGCAGCCCTTAACCCCAGGTCCAGTCTCAAAGGGCTTTCCAACAGTGTCATTATCAAAACCATGGGCTGGAAAGGTGGGTTCCCCTATAGCAAATATTATTCCATATTGTACATTATTCCATCACGCACAGGGATGAGACTAGAGGGTCTGGCAGTCCTACCTGGCTGTGTGCTGCTGGCTATCTGCACAATCCAGTGGGGGCCCTTGTCGCCCTCTACTGGTTTAAGGTGTAAAGTATCGCTCAGGGAACCCACCAACTCAGTCACACTGAGGAAACCACACTGCAGCACAGGTAGGTCTTCACCAAACAGTCTCTGTTCAACACCACACACAAAATCATTCATATTATTAGCAACAAAAAACAGCATAGAACCTCTAGTAGTGGTAAACAAGTGAATCTATAAGCTTTAATATGCAATCATTTCATTCATAATTTAAGTTACGTCTAAAATAGTGTTTCTCAAATGGTGGGTGCCGACCCAAAAGCGGGTCGTGAGCTGGTGTGGAGTGGGTCACGGACATGTGCTTCGGCTCCGTCATACCAGAGTTTACCAAACTTCCGATGGCGTGCTTTTATTTGAAAGGTAGGTGTTTTGAACGGTGCATATAGACATTGAGGAGTACTGCACAAATTGTTTTGTGAAATAAATTATAATGGTTTGAAAATAAAGTGTTTTTTTGGGGTCGTGACCTAATGACCAAGGAAAAATGTGGGTCCTGAGGTTGAGAACCACTGGTCCAAAAGACTTGACATACCTTGTACTCCATCGGCAGCTCATGAATAGACAGTCCCTCACTTCTTTTCCCTACAACCTACAGTCACAGGATAGAGCCACAGTATATAGCTTAGTGCGCCTATTGAGAGAATATCAACGCTCTATTAAAAAAGAAAAAAAGGGGAAAAAGAAAGAAAAAAGGAACCTTCCAGTCTGACCTGCAACAGCTTGGCCTTCAGGTCCGGACTGACAGTACCGGCATCTCCGTTCTCCAGAATCTGCTGGCGAAACTCTGCTTCCAGCTGGGAGGACAAATCAAAGGACAGAATTACTACGAGGCAGCACGATAAAGGAAGAGTAACTGATTGCTCCTTGACATTTGTGTCCTCAACCGCAACTTGCAATCCTGGTCAAAAAGTTAATGTGACAGCGCCACGTAATAAGGTTTAGCGATGCTGGTATTAGCATCGTGTGGTAGCATGGTGCAAAGCATCCCGGATCCTGTGTGAGCTTTCGGGAATCCTTTGGACTGTGCCCCCCCCCCTCAGACAAAACCTGGAAAAAGGCGCCCCCTCACCCCACCTTAGTTTATTGCTTAGTTTCGCTCAATTCCTGGATGCCTATTGGATTATTATGTTATTTCATCCCATAAACACTTAACTGAGCCAAGATAGCCCAATATTGCGGTTTGACATATCAGACCACACCAAATACATAAGGTCTGTCCTAAGGCATTTATTTGTTTCTGACTGGGAAAGTGGGAAAACAATAAAACAGTACAATTTACCAAGTATACTGCATTTCTGAATTATCTAATCAAATCACACACATTTAGGCTATTCTACATTATCTTCTTTTGATAATTAATGTCATATCTTTTCACTTCCATTCACTGAGCCTCCCCTGAAACCGTTTAGAGCCACCCACTATGAAAACCTCCGCTTTAGAGGATTAAGAATGTGCATTGAATCAATAAGAAAAAATACAGTTCCTTTATACACATGGAACACTGAAGGAGACCCGTTTGACCTCTGCTTTTGAAAAATGCTTCCCAATTCTTTTTAGCTAAAACATCACAACTTTTTAGAGCAAACAGTATTTTTAATCCAACAGGAAGAAATGTGAGCGCACATCTGGTAGAAAACCAAACATGAACAAACCTTCAGCACACGTTTCTGGAAGTTTTGAACCTTTTGACTGGGTTCAGTAACCAGCTGCTCTGTCTGCCGATCGCAGACAGCCCGCAAAGAATCACAGCCGATAACATCTGTCTTATTACAGACAGGACTCTGGGGATTCTGGCTAACAGGAGAGCTGGCGTAACTCCGTTCCATGGGGGCTGCTGTCACAGCAAAAAGATTGTAAACAGTAACTATGTTTAAATGCACATTCATATTCCACTGCTTTATGAATATTCTGTATTTATTATGGGTCATACAGTACAAACAGCACTCTTGCTGTAATTGTAATGAGGTAAGCAGTTGCATGCCTTGCTTACGGACACTGCTAGTTCTTTAAAGGGGCAAGTGGACATTATTTTGTGGCACCTCCCTCACCTGAGCTCTCCAACCCGCCCACACAGTTTTCAAACAAAGCAAGTCAGTTTGCATTAGCAAATCGTGGTGACTTTCGTGTTTTGGGGGGGCGCTATATATATATATATACACACACCTGTATACAGTAAGATAAGATGTTGGATTGTCCCTTTAAGGAGGAAGGATCATTATTATTTTGTCTGCCCAGGTTTTCCCAGGCAGTCCAAGGATTTCAACCAACAACCGTCCCAGCACAATCTCTGCTTGATGAAAACCCACCTGGGCTGCCAATTCTGTGTTGCGCTTCTGTGCTCACTGGATTTGGGGAAGAGGATGAAGCTGAGGAGAAAGTTGTGGGTTGTTTTATTTGTGGCTTTATAGGGCCCTTCCTTGTAAGGAATCCCTCCTTCAGGCTTAGCACTGATCCCATACGGCCCTGGAGGAGCTGCACAAAATCCTCTGCAGCATGGATCATCTCTCCAATTGAGTAGAAGCCATAGTTGGCGACACGCAGCGGGTGACCAAAACACTGCAGGAATCTGCCCTCCAGCTCCGCTAACCGCAGGGGACCCTGGGAAAACCAGCACCATTAGCCCAGTCAACAGTTCCAAGCCAGGTTCTTTACAGCCCTCAGCAACAAGCCTAAATGCAACACGTTTAACAACAGACTAATCTTAATCTAATCTCCAATTTGAAAATATTATAGTCATTCACGTTGTGAACACGGAGCTAAAAAACAACAATACAGCTGATGTGGCCAGTAGACTTGACTATCCTAGTCGGGGTACCCTTACCTGGGAGAGGAGCTGACGAACCTGGGCCCTGAGCTGTGCCGGCAGGGTTGGAGGGTTGCGACCCCATCTGTGAAGCACTACGGGCTGGATAGGATGAGAGTGGCGTGGGTAAAACCCAAACCCTCCATTCCTGCCCTTGTTGGCTTTATTAACGCGTTGCTTAGCTACCAGCATTTGGATGCCTTGGGTGGCTTCGTCGCCAACAACTATGGTAAGAGACGGAGAGAATAGACGAATGGCATGTCAGTACAACCATAGCAGCCAACCATCAACTGGAGCTCCTATTCCATTCTAAACACCTACTTTGACGTACAGTACAAATGGCTAAAACTCACAGGCACACTACCCTAACAAAATGTACCTTTCAGCACCAGGCTTCCATCTGCCAGGTAGTTAAAATAAATAATGTCTGGCATCTCCTTGGCCATGTCCAGCACACTCCGGAAGCCCAGGGGTTTTAGAGGCAAAGGGTGGCCCAACATGTTGAAGTAGTCTCGCTTCAGCTGGTCTGGGCTCAGACCCATCTTGTTTGAGATGAGGAGTGAGCGAACATCTTTCTTCAGCTTTGCCAACATTTCCTCCTGGGTCATAATGTCTGCCTGCCACCTGGCTCCACAATAACCTTGTCAGGTTATAGCCTAGTCCACAAGAAGTATGCATTAAATAGACCTGGAAAATATGCCCGATAAGACCATCCTGATGTTGCAAGCCACACAATTTGCTCTGCAAATTTGGAAACTGGACGGTGTTTGGACGAGTTTTGAAAAGCGAACAAAGACGGTGGTTGCAAAATCAGGATGGTGTTAGCATACTACGCAAAAACACAATTACAATGACAATCATATTCAGATTTTAAAAAAATAATTTGCAAAGGTATACAAACTTGGCAATAAAATGAAGGAATTTGAATAACATTGAATTTACATTACATCGTCATATGTTCCAAGTATCCATAAACGTCTTCAAAAAGAATATTGGATTAACTGTGTTCATTCTTGACACATAGGCTACGGGCTGGAGGCGCGCTCAGCCTCAGGGAGACCAGAAACTATCAGAACCTAGCCTAAAGCTAATTGCTAGCAAGCCAGGTCAGAAAGGTTCTTCCCTGACGCTAATATGTGCTAACAGTGTCCTTTTCACTAATACAAAACGAGAGAAATGTCACCGCGCACCAATCTGCTTTAATATCGATAGCTGAGTGGAGGTCAGCTAACGCGGTTCTGTTGGACTTACCAGCTGCCTACTGTACCTGAAATCTTGCGACCAAAACTAAATCTTTGTCAAAATTTCTTTGGTGGTGGGACGCGTGCCGCAATGGTTGCCAGATTTGGCTGGTTTCAGCCCAATTGGTATAACTTTGATTATTTTGCACTAGTAAGTACAATTTTTTCTTCTTTCTCTCAACAAAAAAATAAGGGAACACGTAATATTCACAGTATAACTCCAAGTCAATTAAACATCAGGGACAAAGACACTGGCACATCTAGAGAATAATCCGTCAGGAAGGATAAAGAGAGAGCAATTGTCTGTGTCCACCACCTGAAAAAACCATTCCGTTTTGGGGGGTTGTCTTGCTGTTGACTCTTCAGTCCTGTTGTCACGTCACTTTCATTGGCACCAAAACAGGTGACATTGATTCACAATCGCTTATGCTTTGTAACTGGACAGACTGATATCCCTAAAGTTTAACTGACTTGGTGTTATACTGTGATGATTCATTTTTTGAGCCTATTATACTCAACCATAGTTAGTTTAGTTTAATTTGACTTGGCAATGTAGGTGCTTTGCAATAAAGAGACTGACATCCAGGAGTGTATTGGCGTATAGGTTCCAGGCTAGTCCAGGTGCTGCAGGATGAAATGGAGGGCCCTCTTGGCTCTGTGGGGAAACTGCAGTGGGTGCAGGAGGGGGCGGTGATGGTTCTGAGGTGGGATAGCGTGAGGCACCCAAAGGTCTTCATTACCACAGAGGTCAGGGTGACAGGTCTGTAGTCATGAAGGAACCCTGTATACCCCCTGCCATTCCATGTTTACTGTAATTATGCAACTCAACCCATGTGCACACTTCTCTCTTTACATTAAGCCTTTTGTTTGAATAAAGTCTCTCTCTCTCTCTCTCTCTCTCTCTCTCTCTCTCTCTCTCTCTGCCTGACTATCTCTCCCCCACACACACACACACACACACACATTTTCTTTAACTAATTTTTATTGTCTTTTACGACACCCTCACAAAAGAATCGTGGCTCCCAAATTCAATGTATCAGCAGCAAGGATGACTGGAGGCCAAAGGCTTTGTGAGCAATTTAATTAAACCACTTCCTGGGAGGAAAGCTTCACAGCTGAGGCGGCACATTCCCCTTTAGGACAAACCAACTCCCTTTAGAGTGTGTGTGTGTGTGTGTGTGTGTGTGTGTGTGTGTGTGTGTGTGTGTGTGTGTGTGTGTGT